>JTDE01000189.1:138131-160473 GCA_014338405.1 Paragonimus skrjabini miyazakii | reverse complement strand
GGAACTTCTGCCGAGCGCGTACACACTATTTCGATAGTCTCTCCTTGTCCTCCGTCTTCCTGGCATTCGCAGCTTGCCCTTTTGTTCCTGAACGTTGCTTGTTGTTAACATACTACTTGTGAGTAGTATACTACTCACAACGAAACTGCCTGTCATACAACAGTACTAATAACAAGCACTTAACGAATAATATAACCACATGACATCAATCCCCTAGAACCATGGTAGTGATAAGTTAACTACCATTTGCTTTCGTACGCATAGTGAGGGTTTACAACTGTTTATCGCAACGACCACAGCAAAAGGCAAGGTATGTGTACTGATTGGGCGATACAACACACGAAAAGCTTTCTCCACTTGAATTACATGTCCCGTTCCTTCCAAATGTCGTGTGATAGAATACTGGGCAGCGCCCGTTTTGTTGTTCACTAGCCAATTTGAAATGTGCTCCGAGACACGTATCCAGCCGAAATGTCTCTGTAGAGTACATCTTACGTAATGTTACTTGCGTGTTTTAAATTTATCCAGGGACACAACTAGTTTAAAGAAACAGTTGTTCATTGGATATGAAGATGGTCTGGCGGGCTATTAAGAAACGAGGGATGGCCCTATAAGCTGGCAGAACTACCGTTGAACCGTCAATAACTAAAACCTCTTTTGCAACCAGAAGGAAAGAGTACAGATGCGGCAAAACAATAATGAACAGTGAGTCGTAATACATGAAAGAACCGATCTAAACTTAGGAGTTAAGTCATGAATTAACACCATTTCTACAACACAGAGAAAATTGTCCGTCAGTAAACTGCTATCATCCTGATTAGCCGATTATCACAATTCAACAATGTGTTCGTGTAGCGAAAATGCGTCCAATAAAGCACAATCTTTATTGTCTTGCTCTCCGGCTGTCATGTCACGCGCGCGTTCGCATTTATGAACTGGAGTTCCGGTCCACAACTCACACCCGGTTTCCGCTCACCCGTCGTGTGCACTTCTATTCGGTTTGTATGTGTGGGTGTGGGTGGGACCGACGTCTTCTGTCGGGAGAAGGGTTTCGACTCGTCCGTTGATCCGATCTCGTTGAGCAATGGCCCGTCCTGTCGCCCGTATCCGTTGTGGGCTTTGGCCGTATTCCATGACAGCGTCGAGATATTCCATCGAGTGTTGGAATAATCGTGCCTCCGATCCAGTCATCCATCCCACTTTTGTTGTTATGTTTCGTCCTTCGATCCGATCTCGTTGAGCGATAGCTTGTCCGGTCGCCCGTGTTGTCCACGATCCGATCGTTGCGGGCTTTTGAACGTGTCTCGCCGCCGCGTTGACGTATTCCGCCGAGAGTTGGAATAGTCGCACCTCCACTTTGGTAATTCACTATATTAGGATGATAAACAGAAGAGAAAAGGAACGGAGGAAACTGTGAAATATAGATAAAACTGTGAGACTGGTTATGGCTTCAACTAAATACACCTATGAGATCCGACAAGTCAGCAAAAGGGCCTAACACACTTCAGAAAATTAACATGAGAATAAACAAACACAGTAGGCTGCAATAAATCAACACTGACCCCCGAACGCCAGCATGGTATTCTGGCTTAACCGGCTACATAGATGGTGAGATGTTTGTTTCTCTAATAACTGTAGTCTCCTACTAGATGACCGACCTTGCTTATGTCTCTCCTGTAGTACGTCTCGTTGCATATCTAGCGCTCTCTTGTACTTTCTGAAAATGCATTCTAAACACACTTTATTGTGTTTGGAATGCATTTTCACATATTCTTTAGATAAATTACTCATTAAACCCTTTTATGGCAGTCAACCTATTACCTCAAAGTACCTCACTAGAATTTTTAGGCCAGTTGTCATTCTTCTATTGGGGGCTGATACATGCTTCTCTAGTGAGATACCATCATCAAACAGAACATTCTCAACTGGACAGCAAGAAGGATCTGTATACAGTTCCCCCAGAAGATTCTCCGTGGTTTCAAACATTTCTATTATTTGTGAATCAGGTCAGACTCTTCAATTTCGAATCCGTATATTCGGGATGTTTTATCTGCTATTATTTACTCGACATTGATGTTATTAGAGCCTGTAAAGACTCTGTAGACATTGACAAGACACAACCCAACTAAGTTTTTGTTCTACGTGATTAACCCTTACATCCAATCATCTGACCTTTACCCATTACGTCTATGGCACATCAAAACCCTACAACATAAAAAACAGAGTCAGTAAATAAGCCATGCTGTCTCATATCTGTTAAATGAAACCAGAGAGGCTGGGTTTTTCTATCCAGTTGCCTGAAAACAACGAAGATGAGGATTGAGAGGACCAGATTCACCGATGTAAATATGTTACCAGACACGGAGTACATTTCCCAACTGGCCTTATCACATTCTGTTTGTCATGTACCATAAAAATGTATCGATCTTTAGATGACAACTCTCCAAGCTCAAACCTAGCCTGTCGACTAACTTTCTATTGATGAGTCGAAACCGTTGCCGAAAAAAGTGCGTAATAACCACACTAAATGAATGACTCCAAAATTTATGAACGTAAATACACAATTCATACTTTCCGAGTTCCGGGTGAGTTCCTGATCTGATACATTGCAATGCGTTACCATGTGGTGATGTAGACCGCAGTCAGGCGCTGAGCATCTAGTGAACACTGATTGATTCGGCTACATGGTTCGCCCTCAAACAGAGGAAGCAGTGTTTGTAACCCCTGAGTGTTCTTCTTTTGTTTATCTTACTAAGTCTCCGTAAACTGTGGACATCTTGATCTGTCGTGATTATTTTCACCCGTGACATATCTGGCTGCACTCCGAGAAAGCCCTGGTGTTCCTTTCGTGCTTCAGCGATCACGACATTGCAGAAGATCATGAATCTCTGAGTAACCTGTAGCAAAGTCTGGACTGCCTGTAACCTCACGATGTCTGTATGCTGGTATTGATAGGATTTTCAGGATTCTGGCAACCAAGACAATAGTTGGAGTAAGGACTTCAGAACCAGTGGCGAGTAAGCAATTGTTGCTCGCCCTCTTCATACCTGCTTCATACCTGCTTGTATTATACAAGACTGTGTTTTGACCTCTATTGAATGTCATAATTAGATCGGTAAGCGCCTTAATAACACGTTGGTCTCATCGGTAGGACGGATAACTGATAGTGCATTCCTTTTAAAAACAATAGTAACTACTACACAAATAAATTCTTAGCTCTGTTTCGGTATCGTTTATTAAATTATATCACTGCAGAGTTGTATATTTTGACATTGGTATTAGACGCCGGTCTCATGGAGCTTGTTTGGCACTGACGCCAACTATCCGTGATTCAGTCGCAGGTTCGAATGTCATGTTAGGCAATCTGAATGTCTCCGGTCTTCTCAGGGTATTGATCAGAATAGAAAACCTTCGTAAACTTGTGAAATTTGCAACTAATCTCTTTTTGGCGATGTGCTTGTTTTTTCTCTTCGTAGTTGGCAAAAAGTTAACAATTTCCTCAACACACCAACAGCCGTCGTACGCAACTTGGAGGTTGGCAGAGAGTACGAGTTTCGCGTAATGGCCGAGAACGCAATGGGTCCTGGAGAGCCACTCATGACCAGTCAGGCGATCAAGGCCAAGCACCCTTACGGTAAGCATCAGTCCAATGTGAACGACGGTCGTGTCACGAACGACACTTACCTAATCACGTAAATAAACAATGCGAACTCATTTTCCACTTCGCTTGATTTGCTTGTTTGTTTGAGTCAAATAAGCATGACTTGCCCACGTCGATTTCAGATTATGTTCACATATGTATTTTACATCACAGATCCGCCTTCGGGCATGTCGAAACCGACTGTGGAGGACACAACCGATGATTCAGTAACACTGGCCTGGGAGCCTCCGCGCAAAGGTCCTACCACAGGTTATGTGGTTGAGAAACGGCCTAAGGGTTCACGAGATTGGACCAAGTGAGTTAGTGCTAGCCTGAGTTTACGTTTGGTTCACCGTTTTGTTGATCCCGGCAGCTAATCTGTACACCCATACTAATCCACGTTAAGGTTGTCCACTCTAAAGTTAAATTAAGGTGTCCCTTAAAACTACGCAAACGCCATAGTTATCACGTCGGAAGACGTATGTATTTCACCTAATCATTACTAGGATAAACATCAATGAATAATAGCCAGAGTTGAGTGCGTCCTTTTATCAAAGCGAGTCCAACCAAAGGACAGAAAATCCTGATCGTCAGATTTGCACAATAGGTGCGCACTGACGGCCACGTACACCGTCTATTCGTTTTATTTGGTTTGATGTGACACCCATACAAACATCCCTGATGACACTGTGAGAGATGGTGGTTACATATGGATCTACAGCAGTCATAGGATAGGCTAGATCATTGGAACCATTCAGGTAGTGTAAGAACGCTAACGAAAATGCTTGCTACTTTGCGGTAGACGAACGTATCCAACCAGTCACTAACATGGGCAGTGAGCATAATCAATACCACCCTGTTCAGCCCTAATAACCATAAGTGTGTCGCTTGGCTTTCGTCCGATCACAACAAGCCGAACGGAACTAGCAGACAGTCTGGCCGGCTGTGACCTACTGTCCAGCGGGCGTGTCGTTGATGCTTTCCTCCACCATGCCCTGGTCACACAAGCGGCTGATAGCATAGCCCAGTTGGTATGTCCAAATTAACTCAGTTGCCACCGCTACCATGAGCTTAAGTGTGTCAAGCCTCAGTGGCCTTTGGGGCGTATTAATCACATGATCTAAGAGCTAAGCTGACACGGACGTCTGGACAGGTCTTGTGTGTGTGTGTGTGGTCTGAGCTGCCTCCTACCTTACCAAGACAACAAGCCCGGCAACGCCAACACGAGAACGACGCCGGAGTAGTCAACTCGTGCCCTACTCATGGCGGTCCTTTTAACGGGCACAGCTTCTGTTACGTTCGGGAGACCTAAGGCTAAAAACAATGTACACCCAACCTTCGATTTACACGGCAAAATGAGGTCACAATAAGGAGTGGGACTACTTCCAATGTCAGTTCAATGAAACGAATCCCACAAGCTCTCTTAACTTAATGTCCTAGATGTCACTCGCAAGAGTTAACATAGGTGCATTCGTTTGTGACGAGACCTGGAATGGAATGGTTAGCATTGTGGTTAATGTACCCACTTCAAATGTATCAGGGTCGGAACATAAATCGCGGCACATTGAGTGCTTGTGATGAGCTCTACTCGGACATCGCACATCGTGTGTAATGGTTTCTGTCGCAGTGAGTCTGTGAAAATATTTGCTGAACGTGTGAGAAGCGACCAAGTGCGATTGACGATCATACCGTATGAAAACTTGTAAACTAGCGTTTTTTTAGATCTCATACGGTCGGAAGGAGCTGACCACACTTTCTGTTTCCGTTGTATTCCAACAACAAGGTCGGCGAGTTAGTTTTTATCAATTCTGGAGATTGTAGACAAGCGTTCCAAACTACAATGAACCCACACACAGCTGAATAACCAAGATGAACTCATATCGGTACTAGTGTGCTTCTAAGCAGTAAATTTGGCGTCTACATCATTACAACGCTTTCACACACGCTCATCAGTCACCATTGCGCTTGTATGTTTCCCCACACTATCGATCAGAATGATATCCTTTTCAAATGTATGTTGTCTTTAGCCTGAAATAAACTGGATAACATTTTTTGTTTTCACAGAGCAAATACAGTCAATGTGACTGGCACGAATTACACTGTCAAAGGTTTACCAAAAGGCAAGGAATTTGAATTCCGCATCGTTCCTTACAACTTAGCCGGTCTGGGTGAACCAAGTGAACCGACTGACGTGACCAAGGTGCAGTTTCCGACAGGTAAGCTGTTAGCTGTCTTTGATAGATTGATGTTGATGGGTGCAAACTCATCACAATACCGTGAAAAGATTCCTCTTTCAATTTGATGGTATTCGACAGCGATATTTTGTTTATTCATTTCAGAAATAGGACACCTACCGATCAATCAACTAGGCTTCAACATACCCCCATTGAACAAACACTTTTACAAAACAATACGTGTTTGAATTGTTACTTAAAATCTGCCGGAACGATGGAGTGGGTTTTGTATAATGTTAACCTGGTAATCAGTAGTAATCAATAAATGATCAATAAACAGTTGGAATATTCATACAATTGTGTATAACGAGAGAGAGATAAGGAGGTTTACTGGCGTTATATAACGGTTAGTTGTCCTCGTTTGATGAGCACGGACACATTAATTACCAAGATTGGCATAGCAATACAAGTTGGCAGGGTGGACCTTGTAACCAATTGTCCGGATGTTTAGCGATTCATAAGCCAGGATTTTCCATTCAGTGTCATTGAGGATTTCATACATTTCGGGGTAGTACAGCATCCACTGACACAGACACCAATACGTTCTCGAGATTTATATGTCTTCACATCTACAACTGAACTGATGTGCAGGGTATAGGAGTGAAAGCATTAACAGTGACGATCTGAACAGAATGTCATCTCCTCTTAATTACGTCTGTAAGAAAACGACAATCGTTATGGCCTCGTCCGTTACCAGCATTTTCGGTCAGTGTTTGTTGCGGACGCTTATACCAGATGACCTTCCGTACATGTCTGATTTGTTTTACTGAAAGGCCTACTGCCTGTCCATAGGTGTAAACGCCCAGCCTATTGTCTAAGCCAAGTCTGATCTACTTCGTTATAGTCAAGTTGTTGCTTGCATCCAAACCGATTGAATGGAGAATTTTTAATGCCACCTGTCTTCGAATGACTGGAATGTGGAAACTTCTGTGTTTTAGATTTCCATTCAGCATAATGTTCTAGAAATGCCAACTGCATCCTGTCATCAATAACTGATTATAAATTTAACCCATCGGTCAGTGTTTTAATACTGTTCAAGCTTCATTTTCACCACAAACATAAACCGTTATATTATATGACAGTGTACTGTACATTTGCTGTATGTACCGACAGTCAATCAAAATTCGGACCACTAACGGCTACAATGAATCCCTAGGATTGTTGCTGATTGTAATATGTGGATGTATCTCGAGTGTTTCGTCGTCCGTTCCAATTCGACATGTATACAAAATAGCTTCCATTAGTGACAAAATAGTTTCTATCTGCTCAAATACGAATCGTTCTTTAAAACCGGTAGCTTCCGGTAGGTTTTAGTCACTGAAACCGTCAAAGAGATTTTCATTTCCTATCCAAAATGCCTCAACGTTTCAAAGTTTACATTGGTTATGCCGTTGATACACGTTACTTGAAGTGTTCACGGAAATGCAGACAGTCATCTCATTTCGTTACCGAACACAGACTTATAAACGTTTCCCCCTTTTGTGTTGAATTGGAGCGTTGTCTGATCACGTTAGGTTGACTTGACGTCAGAGACCATAAGCACACATTACGTCGGGTTTTAAACTTTAAACCACCTGCTATTAAACTTGATTTTCCATCCGAACCAGTGAGCGGTTTCCAGTAAACAAATACCCACTGTTGTTCGCCGGTAGAATTGCTCCACTTCCAGTCAGTTGGAGTAGCTAACGGATCCCTGTCAGTATTTCTGACAAAAATAAGGCAGTACTGGTCCCCAATTAGGTCACCCAAAATAGATTAGTCCAGGTAGTTTTAACGGGAGCACAGATTCAAACATGAACCTGAAAAACTGTCTGGGTGTTTGCAATGGAAGCACCGTTGGAACTAGGTCACTAATTTTGGGTTTGATGTCAAACCTTAGTAATCAACTCGTTTTCTTCCAGATTTACCAGACAAACACATTAAGCCAGATACAGTGATAATGCACATCTCATTGTTTGAATCCTCTAAACAAAATTATTGCTTTCGTCGAAGCCTTTAATCGTCTTCTGTGTTGGTTCACTCGGTGTATCTACCCATCTTTTCCTCTTCCAGTGCCACCCAAGATCAGCCGCGATGTTCCCAGAGAAATTGTCGCACATGTGGATGAGCCGTTCAAAATACGCATACCTTTCACTGGAAGCCCTCCGACGAAAGTCGAAGTGACCAAGGTGTGTTATGCCCGATGGATAATAATCAATAAAGTAGTGCTGTGTCTTGTTTAAACCTTCATGTTTCAAAAAAAGATTGATTTAGCGGTTCAGTAAGTTCTTTTTATGTCGTTTTTTTCAGGATGGAATACCGGTTCCACTTGAGGGTGGCCGATTCAAGGTGGAAGTAACTCCGGACGAGGTAATCATCACAGATTTGAATGCAGAAAAGAACGATGCTGGTCAATACAAAATCGATTTGGAGAACGAAAAAGGCAAAGATAGCGTTCCAGTAGCGGTTAAAGTTGTTGGCCCTCCGGAACCACCACGGGGTCCTCTAGATGTTTCTAATGTAAAAAGCGATTCTTGCACTTTGTCCTGGAATCCACCTGCGGTAAGTACAAGCCAGTAATGTGCAGTCCCATTTAGCTATTGAATTTTACAGTGTCCATGGATTGTACGTGTGAGAAACGCTCTCACTTTTCATATTTGTCAAGTTGAACATCACCCACAATTGATCGCAGCTGTCGCATCCCCATAGACTTTCCAGTCGGCCCCTTTCGAAAAGAAGCACTAGACTCAAGTTTCGCTCTCATTAGAGCTCGTCAGTAGTGCATATCATCGCCACTGCCGGGACTTGAACCACGGACATTCAGTTCATGAGGCAACCGTGTTTACCACTGACCATTACTCACAAGCGAAAGTGGATGAGCGTTCTCATATGATAATTCGGTCGTGCCTAACGTGAGGTCAATGGCGCAGTGGTAAACACGGTTGCCTCATGAACAACATGTCCGTGGTTCAAGTCCCGGCGGTGGCGATGATATACACTACTGACGAGATCTAATGAGAGCAAAAGGGGCCGACTGGAAAGTCTATGGGGATGCGACAGCAGCGATCAATTGTGGGTGATGTTCAACTTGAAAAATTAACCAAATCCCCGACTACTCATCAGTTTCATATTTGTCCTGTGGCTTTTACAAACTCATTATTAAAAGGAACGATCGATAAAGCCGATGCGCACCCAACGAAACCACTTTTAATGACTGAGTGACAAGCATTTAGCGCGCATGTGAACTTAACGATCCGACTGTACAGTAGTGTCATACCTACGTTCACACAACAGAGACCATCGTCCTTGAAAGGATGTCTACTGACTGCCACTCTCATTCTGCTAGATGAATGAGTTAGTTCTTAGTTCATAACTTGTTGAAGCACTTGGTAAGTTAATGTGAATATCTGTTTGCACGTAAAGCAGTTCCAGTATACGGTTCAAATAAATCAATTCTCACAAAATAAATTTAGGCTTACCGAGCTCTCTCTTTCTTGCTCCTAACATACACATGAAGAAAAACGATTACTTGTTAGACATCTACCCTTTCAACGTATTTAGCGTCGGTTGAAACGAATATAATGATATTAGTTAGGCACTTCTGTACTTACGAAGTCTTTCTCAGTCCGTTCTATGGTTTAAATGGAAGCTTGCTTGCTTTCAGGCTAACCACAAATGACTGATTGACCTCAGTTAGATGATTGAGAATGATGCATCTTCCTGTAAACAACGGAAGGGAGTTGTACGATAGTGGTCAGAATTACCGGACTGGGAGCACCTGTAGATAATATACAACTATGCATTTATAGGGAAGGCATTATAGAGACGTGAGTCTAAAGATGTAGAACAGGTTACACTGTTATACAGGCCAGAAATAAAATAATAGATAGCAACAATTCGACCGAAAACATCGTGAATGGTAAATAAAGGGTTATCAGGAAATTTTATTACTGATAAGTAGTTTGGCAGATTTATGAGCGTAGATGAGACCTAATTGTGAAAAGTCAGGGCTTCGGCTGGATTCGAACCAGCAACAGAAACACCGTGCCTCGACGCGGCAAGCGCTCGATCAGCTGAGCTACGAAGCCACGCCAGGAGCTCGGAAATTTCACATTTGGAATCGGTTACTCACCCGTCCGACTGTTTCATATGGAATCCACAAAATGATCCAGGGATCGACTACCTCAGCAGGATTTCTCCAACAGTTCACGCTGGAATCCACCAACACCACTGGTGAACATGGAAATTATATTACTAATAAGTATCAGGAAATTCCAGAAATTCTGACGTGAATGGTCAACATACATTGTTGTTCTTAACGATACGCCAAAAAAAAACGGTCAATCTCAGTTTATAATCAACATCATCTTGAGTAAACAGTCATTTAAAACAGGGCACACGCAACGACCTGCATCATGAAACACTGATGTTAGTAGTAACGTTCCCACTATTCCTTCGATGACACATAACTACTGGAACCCTCCATTCGGTGGATTCCATCTCCCGTGACCTCATGCAACCACGTTTGCTGCAATTTGATATCTGTTAGCATATTCACATAGTTGAATAATATTGTGATGGATTATTAGGCAGGAGGTGCGAGTATTCCAACATTCGGCGGAATACCTCAACGCGAGGGGAGATAGTCCAATAATCCACAGCGAGCCGTTCGGGGACGGCGTGGGCGACCGGATGAATCATCGCTTGACTGGATCGAACCAACGAGCGAGAAATGGCAGGCAAAATAGGATGGACGGCCAAATCGGAGGCGCGATTATTCCAACACTCAGAGGAACATATCGACACGGTCGTGGAATGCGGTCAAAGCCCACAGTGGATAGATGGAGGACAACACGAGCGACCGGACGAGCCATCGCTCAACGAAATCGGACAAACGGACGAAGAATAGTAGGCGGAAAAATACCCCGATAGACGGCGCCGATCACACACATAAACCGGGCAGAAGTGCACACGACGCGTGAGCAGAAACCTGAGGGTCTTGTGGACTGGAATGCTGACTCATAAACGCGAGCGCGCGTGTAGTATGCTAACTCGCCTGTTGGACAATAATGATTGTGCTTTATTGGACGCCTTTTTGCTGCAATATCATTCAGCTCAATCGGATACTAAATACCGAGAGGATGTTTTCGGTGATTGGCTTCCGTGATATTTCGTTTTCGGAATGAAATCGTCCATTCTGTGTGACGCTTTCTGTTTTTTTTACATGGATTAATTAAAAACGCGATTACATTCATTTCTAATCAATTTGCCCAAGGGAAACGTTAAAACAAAACAATTTAAAATGAATCACAATTTTGTCTTGACGTAATGTCAATCACAGAGTGATGGTGATTAAAAGAAATATCAGATTTGAAACTTTCTAATCGTACAAAGGAGATTGAGTAGATGAACGACATCCAGAACGGTAGAAAAAATATTTGAGTACCATATTTTGAACAGGTAGTCAAGATATCTATTTTTGGTTCGGCTGTTGTAACCGTGATTAGAACCCGGACCACCGTGGTTACTACTAAAATGGCACTGGCATTAAATCACTGCGAATTTTAAAGGTGGGTTTTGTGAATGATTTTCTATCCTTGAAATACTTAACATGACTTCCTCGACGGAGACTTTTAGCAAAACAGTAAAGTTGAGATTGACTTGTGACCTTCTTATTGACATCAAACCGTAACATTGTTTCTTCGGGACGGGAAAGGTGAATAAGTCGGATGTAGTACATATTTGTACATCTTAAACTATGCACAGAATATAAGCAGTATCTGGGACTGTCTACAGAAAAGGGTCACCGTGCCCGGGTGATCGGAATCCGATTGCAATTATCTGATGAGATTGATCGATTTACTTTGTCAATCGACTAAAACGTTAAAAACAACTTTCGTTTATAAATGAAATAAAATACCCCAGCTATATTGCACTGATTACCTGGTGAACTACGTGAAAATAAATGTGGTAGTGGTTGCCATGACCCCAGGAGTCGTGATCTAATCAAAACTGAGCCACACATCATGCTCCAAGTGACTTATCTGTGTTCAGAGGTGCTAACAATGTACGCTAAGTCTGATGAAATTTCTGTACATAACGTGCACAATGGAATGATTGAAAATAACAGTAGCACTACTGTAATCTGATGTATGGGGTTACTTGAACTTCAGGATACTGGTGGCGCGCCTATCACTCATTATGTGGTCGAGAAACAGAACACAAAAACCGGCGAATGGAGCACCGTTAGTTCGTTGGTTCGAACCCCGACATTCGATGTAACCGGACTGGAAGATGGGCAGATGTATCGATTCCGTGTGCGTGCTGCGAACGAACATGGAACTAGTGAGCCTTTGGATGGCGAGAAATCGATTGTTGCCGAAAATCCATACAGTGAGTTAACTATGTTTTTCCCTGATTGTTATCCTCACATGGCTGTGTAGTATGATACTAACGATCAATTATCATCATGTCGCCCCACTGCAGCTGTCCCAGGTGCTCCGTCCAATGTGAACGTTGCCGATGTCGAAGCCAATGAAGTAACCCTTGAGTGGAACAAGCCGAGGTCAGATGGCGGAAGACGTATCAACGGTTATGTGGTTGAATACAAACCGGCCAATTCCGATGAGTGGCGACAGGCCCCTGGTGGCCTTGTCAAAGGATTGAAAACCACTAGTGAGTGTCCAGTCTTTTTTTTCTGATGCGTAGATACTTTAAATTAATTCTGTTGAATGCGCATACTCAACCGAAACCTTGTTTTTATTCTGCAGTCGATGGTCTTCGAAAGGGAGAGAAGTATAACTTTCGTGTGGCTGCCAAAAACGAGGCCGGTGTTGGTGAATTCTCTAACACAATGCGGCCAGTCGAATGTAAACCCAAATTCAGTAAGTACAGTTGTCACTGTCATAATCATAATCAACAACAACAATAACAAAAACAGAAGGATCATTCAAAACATTTTCTCCGCACCTCATCGACTGCTTTTGAAGTGAAGCTGATCTACTAAGTTTTTTCCGAATTCTCACCCTATTGGTAGTTTGGCAGAATAGTAAGGTCTAATCTCTGTACTATCGTCATTCCTCGATTGTAGCTTCATGGTGCAACTAGAGAATTATTCAAAAACAACACTGCCACAGACTACTGTTTCAACGTACACAAAAGCCAGAACTACACTATAATACGCCAGGAATGTATTTACACGAAGTATATATGTTGTGGATAAATATACCCGAATCAAATGTTATGGTTATGTGTAGTATTCCAAGCGGTATGCTTTCCGACTGGTATTTGTATGGTCAGCGCAATATAGATAACATGTAACAGCACACCTGTTACCGATTATACGTTTGATGTATACTCGGTAATGTACGTGCACAAACTCTAGTAAACTTGATTACTTATGTAGTCCAGTCCAGCACCTTTAGATTAATGTATCCATCAGCTTAATATCTTAAAATCGTTCATCAATAACCGTGCATTTTTTCATACCGTGACTGAAGTCAGTGACATTCAAACCATCACAAAATAACGCTATCAGCGATCGGGTTTACATTAGTCATTTTGTAATAAACTATACATCTCTCCTTCTCATCGTTGAAGACAGTCTCTGTATTACAAATCAAACTATGTATTCGCATTGTACTCGTGTCATGCTTGTCTGAGAGTCGATGCCGGATCACTCCATCATTACTCACGTGAAATAATGCCACTTTAATAGAAGATGCATAGCCACTTACTTTGCGTCCATAGGCGAGTAAGGAATAGATGCTTTCTGTCTAGCATGATAGTCATCCATTGCAGATTTCGTGAAAATTACAGAGTCACGCATATGTGCGACAATAACGAATCTGACAACCGACCGTACACGACATGACAGCACACAATGACAAATGAATAAAACCACTACTGAATGAAGTAACTGTACATCACTCATCATTGCTTATCTGTTCGGACAACATGTCGAAGGTTTTGAGTTCTCATCCACCCCGACAGTCACAATTCAATGATGAACACACTCGGGTGTAATACTCGGAATTAGGCACTTCGAATAACCCTAGAAACCGTACTCGAATTGAAACCTCCCACGCAAGTAATAAGGGGAAGACCTCAAACATTCCGCAACACGTTCGTCGAAACTGGTGCTTTCAATCTGGCGGATAAGTGCTGTTCGAGGGGTTGACGTCATAGGCACTGTGTTTTCTCTCTGAACTTCGTGTACTGCACGAGCCGAATACAAGCACTTTTAAATAAGCTAATCGATTTCGATGTTTTCATCTGATCGGTGGTAGTCCACACGCACTTTTTTCATAAGCTCCATGCCCGAAGTTCCAATTCTGATCCGAACGCATTACTGAGCGTTTGAGCTCAATAATTTCATTCAAAAAAGGATCTATCGTGGTTAGTTGAACGTAGTGCAGAGCTCGCAAGCATTTGAATTTCTGGTTAGTCATTAGCAAATAACACCATATGGGGCCTCTCTGTCTCATGTCACTAATTACAAAATCCTGTTATCGACTGGCTGTCAGCTTACTATTTCTGATACCTGGTGATCGATGGCGTTAGCATACCTTAGACAACACAATTGTTGGCGTAATTTGCCAGCTGTTTTCTACTTTCTCGTGGTATTAATCACCAGTTTTCCACTGCCACTAGTCTATCTTACTGAGATGAAATCTAAGTGAATGGTTGACAGGACTAAGCAAATTCACATGCTAGAGTACTTGACCAATGGAGAGGATAAACATAACCAAACCTTGAAGCAACACAGTCTGCTCCAATACAGACCATCTTAGTTCGGTTACAACTGCTGAAAATCCCATGCCATCTCCGCATGGCCGATTTCAAAGAGCTCACCTCTTGTCAGACGTATACATGCATGTGTTCTAATTCGGCTGGAGCTGCTGTTAATTATAGTATCAATGCTCACAATAGCAGACTAAAAGAAGTCAACTCAAACGATACTAAGGTTGATACCATCATTTTACGGATTCGGGCACGCAGATATCACTGCATAGTCCAAAAGGAGAACGTCTCCAAACAACAATGTGGATGATGTTGTAAACCATCGAAAGGATACGCTGGTTCGTCCTCGATATAGTAATGCGCTTGACAGAAGTCGGATTCTCCTCCTTGTAATAATTAACACAGAGAAACTCGGTTCCGAAAATACCGCGACTCTCCCGTATTTACTCCCAAGACAAGCCAAAAGACGCATGCAAAATAAAAGTTTTGTTCCGCCACAAAACGTGTGCGACAAGGCGAAAAAATACCTAAAAACATTTTCGAATCAGAAAATAGAAGGACAGTTATCGAAAAAAGTAGTTAGGGTCACGAAGCCACCAATGAGCATAACAGAATAATGGTCGGACAAGTAACAAATTTATCAAGGTTACCTCTCGATCATTCTGGACAATTCCGCTCATTATGATTGGATTAATCGTTTCTCTCGAGCACGGAGGTGGTTTTGGACGGAAGCAAAATGGACTCCTTGACAGATGATCACACAACCCCCAATTTGACAGATAACGGTTTCTAACCTTGTTCTGGAGGTACGGTCATAACTTCCATATTTCATGATCACGTTATTGTTTGATTGCCTTGGAACTTCTTCCAGGTGTCAGGAACGGCAACGAGCACTTGGCACTGATACGAATCTACAGACTACTCAGTCCAACGAATGTAGATGGCGTATTTATATTGTCTTAGTTACCCGTCACGCTGATAGACCGTTAAATTGTTCACTCTACCAGCCCAACCGGTGCAGAAGAACTGACAGAGACAAAGGTAATCGAAAATGGCCGAAAGTGGTCAGATCTCAAAACAAAGTGGATCACACATATGCACTGTTTGGCTTCCCTCATATCCACAGTCGGACACCCGCTTAGTGTCGTCGTTGCCGAAAGCCAACGGATGCATCACGCACTTCCATTACACCAATAACACTACAATCTGATGGGATGATACTATCCGCTAACAGTCTCAATATCAGTCTCATCTTGTATAAGGTTATCAACTTTTAATTGGCCAACCAGAACACCTTACCTAACCATAAATATTAGTAACTTCGATTACCCTCTCCAGTGGAACAATATACGTGCAATAAATTACTGAGAATTTCCATGGTCAATTTATAAATTATTATGGTCAGCTCCAATTGTATAGCGTGTTCAGGTAGCACTAGGAATGAAACGGATACATTCTAAAAATACCGGATTAGTTGTGCCCCTGTGTTTGTTTGGAAAATCTGTTACCTTAGGTGAAGATGTCTTAGCAGGCGGAGCGTGTACCAATTTATAAGCCTGAAAAAGGACAAAACTGATTTTTGAACTGTTACGGGAGTATGTGTTTAGTATCATACCATAGTCATCTAAATACGCCAACCTCATGCATTCATGTTATGACCTTTCTGTTGGTCACAGCCACCGCGGATAGTCCTGGGTCTCCTGTGGTCGAAGACGTAGGCAAAGATTTTGTGGACTTGTCCTGGTCTAAACCAGTGAAAGACGGTGGAGCACGTATTACAGGCTATGTGATAGAGAAACGCAAGAAATTCGCTGCAGATTGGGAACCGGCCATGCCAGACGGTCAGCCAGTCAGCGGGACACAGGCCCACGTCGACAAGCTCGATGAGAACGCTGAGTATGAATTTCGAGTGCGTGCTGTGAATGCAGCCGGTCCCGGAGAGCCCAGTTTGCCAACAGAATTGACCAAAGTTTGTCCCAAACGAGGTAAGATTTCGAGTACAGTTTTAAGTGCGTTTTTTGTAGAGTTTTGTCTGTGTTAAGACCGTCTGAAACAGATCATTTGTACAAAGTGACTGTTAGTCTTCTGGTTGTCCTGTCACAGTACACCAAGGATGACCATAATCTAATAAGTGGTGCTATGAACACGAGTGGATAACTCTTGGTTACCATGGATTATTGGTCGAAATCAGTTTTGCTTTGCTGTTTCATTGTCACACACAAATCTGAACTCGGATCAGGCAGTAGACACAGTTAGTAAGGGTTCCGTTTTCCTGACTAGTACCCCTGATCCAGAACAATGCTTCCACTGAGAAATGCTGGCTGAATGTGGTTGATTGTTAACTACGTCCTAACCTGGGTTGAATTTACTAACTGTGCACGATACACACTATGGTTAGGTGTGATTGCTACATATTATATGCTGGTCACCAATACCCAAGTTTGGTCTGACGCATTATTCTTCTACCTGCTTTCAGACAAACCTAAGCCCCCGGAAGATCTTGAAGTTACGGAGTTGTTCGCGGACAACTGCAAACTGCATTGGAAACCACCCGAATTTGATGGAGGATGTCCAATCACTGGTGAGCCATGTTAAAAAAAACCGTGTCTACATACTCGATAATGCCATTACGAGGAGTATCCCGACTATTATGCAAGGTCGATAGAATACTGTCAAACTTGCCTCTTTACTTATCAGTACTACGATTTCAGTGCTTATCGGTGTCGCTGGTGGATTCCACCTTGAGTTGATTGAGAATGTGCGTGAGCAGTCAGCCCACTGATTCATTTGGTGGACCCGTATGACACGATTGGTTTGCTGAATAATTAGGTTCAAATGTTACATTTTTGAGCCCTCCATCGTAGCTTGATCGCTCAGATAGTAGAGCGCTTGCCGCATCTGAACATTAAGCTGCAGTCCAGGTTTTCCGCAATTTGGTCCCCCCCCTTAAGATGTTGGAAAAAACTGTTCAAATCAGGACAAGTGTTTGCTAGTTCCATCTCGGATCTTCTAATTGGTGTGTTGGGAAACAAGCAGTGCTGCATCGGTAGCACCAAACGTTTTCCAAACGCCGGCGATGTAACCAAGTGTTTCACCTCACTACATTGTTGATGCACAACGCTCGTATGTTGACACTCCGGTACATGGGTATGTAAATCATCACGCCTGTGGACGGTCAGTGACTTTCCTGCTGGCAACTCTGAGTATGTAGTCCGAATGGCCTTTGTCCTTGACTTTATACCAAATGTCAGTATATGTTGTGTAGCATGCTCTCGTTGCCAGGCTATTGAACACTCATAATCATAGGCGAACGTGACAGCTTCCTATAAAAACGGCTGCATTCACGCATTTTCATCAAACATGGAATTGACACTGATTTTTGACATTTTACCTACAATGAACTGTATGCATCCAGTAAAATGACATTTGCTGGTGACTTTTCAACTTGAGGTACAGCCAAACACAGCTGAACTCCAGCTCCCGGGAAACGTCGTGAAAGTCTTGGTCTTGTGAGCCTTAGTGAGTGATACTGCTGATTTCAGGATAGGAAGTAACGTGAACCATTTCACAGAGATATTTTGACATCTGTTCCAGGTAGACAATGCGGTTTTCGTGAAGCACATGACCGAAATTACTAATGCAGGTTTATGAGTGAAATCCCTTCAGTCCTGTCTATCAAATTATGTGACTCAGCTGTCAGATATCCGTATGGCACGCGTATGCTTAGCACGGCCCGTAACCTTAAGCACGTAGAGAGGACCAAGTTGACTTAGTATCGACTAGTGGAGCAGACCACGCATTGCACGGAGCTGACATAGCGTGCAGTTGTGCCTCTGTCGTTGGTAAGTATGGCCCAGAGTCACATCACGGACGGATCAGCCAACAGGTCAACTGCAACACATGACCTTTTGACCTTCAATTTGTTTTCAGACAGGCGCTACCTCCGGCTTAACAGAAGGCGATGTTAGTGCTTTACTTCGGCGCTTTGTGGCTGTTTGATTCACTATGTCATCGGAGTAGTTGTGCCAGCCGATGGTTTGTGGAATCTGTTGACTTTTTTCTTATCCACCTTCTACGACCTCGTATGTAATATCTCGGAAAGGGTAGTTTTGGCTACACACATTTCGACGGGGGGGGGGGGCAAACTTTGCAATCGCCCATCCGTCGCCTTCCACACCGTGTGCCTTCTGCAAGATCTAGGTTTGGTTTAGTGCAATGATCGTAGAGTTGTGTATAACGCAGGTCTGAGTGAGGAGAGTCGTAACAACGGTTCATTACCAGCCTTTCAACTGAGATCGAAAGGAAGATGCTTATTGGAAGGTGGCTATTTTGTCACAAATGATGTAGGTTCAAAAACATTGGTATTCTTGTTCTGAGAACATTCGTTCTATTGAGCTACACCTCAAATTTCGCCCAATTGTTCTCTTTCAATTGTTAGACCAGCAGTTGCTCATTTTCCGTGAGTAAATATCAATACATTTTACTCATCCGTCCCGTTTGCATATATCAGATTATGTAATCGAGAAATGCGACGCTCTGACGGGCATCTGGGAGCGTGTTGTGACGATGGTAACTGGAACTAGTTGCCCTGTGCGTGGCCTGACGGAAGGTAAACGGTATCGTTTCCGCGTATTTGCTGTGAACTTGATTGGTGCAAGCGAGCCGTGTGAGACAGACAGCGCGATCACTGCAAAGAATCCGTTCGGTACGTTTCCAGCTCAGATGGTACTTTGCGTTTATTGACTGTCATGAAATTTTTTGATTCAGGGTTAGGTGAATTATACTCAGAATCTGTCACGGCTTGATGAGCTTTCGGGCTGTTAGATTTTAATGATAGCTAATGCAATTCTGGGGCGTGATCCATTTACAGCACTAACATCATCCCGAATGTTCATTGATAAGTCTGATTTCCACCTTAAATTGACTTGAAAGATGCACTTAGACTTGAATCCAATCATTAGCCGATAGATATGTGTCTGAGTTTAGTACACCTGCGTTTTCCTATTTAAGGTTACTGTATACCAGAATCACTCGACTGGTATTTACGAATATCCTAAGGACGAGGTCTCACTGCTGAAACTTCAGTGAGCACTCTCTAGTACTAGTTCGATTGACATGCCTATAACAGTATGACGACTCATCAGTCAATCAGTGAACGATTCAAGCCTGATCGCCACTGTGAGTAGTGTGAGTGGACGGGTAGTTTGCCGGCGGCGTGTATACTTGTCTTTATGTGTGATGTTGGATCTTCAGTATGATGATAATAAGTATGTTTCATCTGTTGCATTCTTTCATATTCAGACGCACCGGACGCTCCAGAGGACGCTAAAATTGAAGAGTTTGACAAACACGGGGTCACGTTGTCTTGGAAACCACCAGCCAGCGATGGAGGTAATCCCATACAAGGTATGTACAATTGAAACAGTCAAGTTTGCTTGGCTAACGGACTGCCCTCCTACTCTTTGAATGCAATCAAGAGACCAATCTTGCTCACTTCAAGACAGCTTTTCTTGTTTGTTTTTTTGAAAAAAGGCAGTTTCAAGTCAAATGTGACTGTCTCCTATTTTGTTCAGTTTCTCTTCATAAGCCTAGTAGAATAGTCTGAACAGATTTATGGCTGAAATATCATCTCTTAGTCTTGACTATTGACAGACTGTCGACTCTTTTTTTATAAGGCAATTATTTTTTGATGGGATTTCAGTCTGTATGGCGCGAGGTGTACAAGCTGACATATAACCTACTAGCCAGATGTGGATCAAATACTACTAGACAGTCCTTACACAGATAGGAACATACATTACAACCGACTACAAACCCACTACCATGTAATTGTAGCTGCTTACTCCAAAATTAGTTCTTCACTGCAACCGGATTCGCGCTTGTTTCGAGCTATTGGACAGATGCATTTTGCATCTTTCTTGAGCAGCGAAATAATTCCAGGAAAAGCACACTTAGAAAGACCAACAAACCCGTCACTGCAAAATCGATCTGTTGTTTCCCTATATGTCAAGTCTCATATACTGTCCACCTGAAATAGACCACAAATGTTATCATTATAATTTAGCCATTTCTGACCTGTTCTGAACATGTGGACATCGTTTTCTAGACAGTTTCTGTTTTGTGACCATCGCTTCTATGTTTAGTGACTTCCCATTGAACGAATGACTTAGGTGATTTAAAGGACCTCAGAAGAGTAGTGCCTCGTTTATGTGAAATGAGACCAATTATTCACTGTGTTAAATTTACGTCGTGGGCTAGCTGATCGAGCTTCCTATGCTGAACTCGATACGTAGGTGTATCGACATAAAATACGAACACACAGTTGCCAAGTTTAGCACTCGCTCTACAAGCCTGTTTGACTTTTGCTTCTCTGGAAAGTGGTGACAACGGTTGAGTGAACGATAGGATTGCAGAAGCGGACAGGTTATGGAAGTCGGAGTTATGGCTAAGCTTAAACTCTTTGTAGGAATGTTCGCCTGATAAGCCATCATTACTGGGCATACTCACCAGAAAAGAGAGACTGGTGGTCACGGGTTAAGAGGCGATTGCAAACAGCCAGCTTACGACGGTAGCACCTTCAGTTACTGGTTGAACCGTTACTGTGGTTCTGCGCCTATTCTTTTCTGCCGTTTTTAAATTTCATTAGAGCAGAATGAAGACATATATTGCGATCTGTTAATATTTCATTTACTCTCATCAGTCGCAAACGTAAAACATGCTGGTTATAAACACCATATAGATAAAGACAAACAGGGACTAGACATGCATACAAGCACACCAAGTATTATGTAATCACGACCATGGCAACCCGATGGGTTGTTTCAACCACTTTTGTGCACACAATGTCGGATGGTAAGTTCAGATGAGCGTCGTTTCACAATATATTGAATGAGGTTAATGGGTCAACTTGGTGACCTGTTGTCATGAGGTGTCTAGCAATCGATGACGTTGAGTTTCGAGCCGTCAGTGCAACAAGTTGAGTCTGGTGCGTCATCTGTTGTTTCAACCACTTCGGAATGTGTTCGGCGACTCGCTGAGATAGCTGTCGATCTGTTCTGCCTACGTAAACGTCACTGCAACTGCAAGTGAACTGGTAAACAACATGAGAGGCAGAAGAATTTGGCGGGCTACATTCGCGATTGCAGAGAACCAGTACTCTTGGTTTGAAATAAGCGCAACTGAGCGGCCGCATACGTTCGAGCTAGGGCAGACTTTAATTTGCACTGACTGCTCGAAACCCAACGTCATCGGTTGCTAAACACCCCATGACAACAGGTCAGCAAGTTGACCCATTAAACTCATTCAAGATATTATTGCGCAATCGAAACTCGAAGCTATTAGCATTCTGTGAAGCGATGCTCATCCGAACTTACAAGCCAATGTTGTGTGCATAAAAGTGGTTGATTTCAAGTTGAAAATCACCCACAATTGATCGCAACTGTCGCATCCCCATAGAATTTCAAGTCGGTCCATTTCGAAAAGAAGTACTAGACTCGAGTTTCGCTCTCATTAGAGCTCGTCAGTAGTGCATATCATTCGCCACTGCCGGGACTTGAACCACGGACATGCTATTCATGAGGCAACCGTGTTTACCACTGCGCCATTGACCTCACGTTAGGCACGACCGAATTATCATATGTGAACGCTCAACCACTTTTGCTTGTGAGTAATGATCAGGAGATTTCGATCTGTCTAGGAAGTCCTAATCGCGAGGTTATTGATCGGAGTTAACAGACAATAACTGTCA
>JTDE01000189.1:108371-131850 GCA_014338405.1 Paragonimus skrjabini miyazakii | reverse complement strand
GCGATCGGACAAGCTATCGCTCAACGAAATTGGATCAACGGACGAGGAATAGCAGGCAGAAAACCCCCGAGTAGAAGGCGCCAATCACACACCTAAACCGGGTAGAAGTGCACACGATGTGCGAGCGGAAACCAGGGGGTGTTGTGGACTGGAATTGTGATTCAAAATCGCGAGCGCTCATGTGGCATGGTAACTAGCGCGTTGGACAATAAAGATTGTGCTTCATTAGACGCCTTTTCGCTACAGTAAGAGGGTTCCAAACGTTTACACCCGATTACAAAATTACTTACAAGTCTGATTTTTGTTGATAATTGTTGAACAATTGATATTACTGTGAAACAGATGTCTAAGTTTTAAGTGAACGCCAACAATACAACGAAGTATGGTTATATTATACTCTGACACGTCGGGGGAATGTTAGCAACGATTGAGAGGTAGTCCATTGTTGTCTGATAATGCAATATTTACTGAGCAAGTATAATTTTGGGACAATTTTGATCATTCTTACATCGGTTTCAAGCTCGTATCAACCTTGGTTCAACACAACAAATCACTTGTAGGTGCTATGCGCTACGACTGTGGTAACATAACCGAAAGATACCAGAAGCTGTTATTTAGTCAAATTAAAGCAATTGCTCACGGAATGCAACGTAAAGAAAATCAAGGACATTACTCTTTTAATACCAAAGCGCTGAGTTACATCAGTCTAAAAAAACTGGCAGTTGTAGAATTTTTTGTGGAACAAGGTTGGTGTTGATATTGCCGACAGTTTGCTGAAGCGTTACACCGTTCGGTCTGTTATTAGATGCAAAATCATGACTGCTTGGGAAGATATACTGAACCTTACTTGCATGAATTTGACAATGCGGCAAAAGTTTGAGAAAATAAACACAAACTAAGTAAGGAATGATTTCTGTAATGTTGGCATAATTCCCTAACTATATTAATGACGGAAGCATATGCCAGAATTCGTGCACAGTCAATGCAACCTCATCAAGACCGACGTAAGTTGTCATTTTTGCACCGACAATGTGCTGCACCTGTTGCCTACAGTCTGCTCCCCGAGGTGTGCGTGAAAAATATCAGATTTTTACTTATAAGCTTTAGTTTTTTTAAATTTATATTTATAAATGTATAGGATTTGGATAGTGTAGAACAAGTCCGGTCCGGAGCAAGATGTGTATTCACTACACATACAAAGTCTAGTCTAGTCCGTTATGGACACCGTATATATAGGTCAATGTCGAACAACCTGATTGGCCAATGCAGATATGGCGTGCATGATTGGCTGCACTCCATCACAGGTAAGATGGGATTTCTGTTTCAACTTAAACTCCTCAGTTATTGTTATTTACACGGCCTCATAGATCATTCATAATAAGTTGCCTGTTACACTAGGTGGAACCTCCCGGCGAGTTTGGTTTACAAAAGAAAGATTTCAGACTCACTTAAATAGAATATCAAACTTGTCTAACGTGATTATTAAAATGAATCTTTATCGTTGTGCACATTATTAATTAAAAATCATTCCTTTTTCAGCATACAACCTTATATAAAGGATAACCGATTTGCTGATAAGTAAATTTTGAGGGACTTCGTTTAGTATATTTTGAGCATCACTCAAAATTGCTTCCAACTTCTGTATTTTCATAGAGGTTACGGACAGTCCTTTTCGAAAGAAAGCATTAGCTTCAAGTTTTGCAGTTTCCAAAATTCGTCAGCAGTGCACGTCCTTACCACCGCCACGATTAGAACTCCGTCCACGTTTTCATAAGGCGACCGTGTAGACCACTGCGTTGTTGTCGTCAAATTAGGCACCGTCGATTGATCTTATACAAAGACTCAGCCACTTTGGCGTGTGATTAAGGCTCAGAGTTTCCGATCGTCTCGATAGGTGACACAACAGCTTTGTGTATAACTTTTTCAACAGTTAACCTATGTAAGTAATGTATGTGATGAACCTGCTACTGACCGTGCACACTAGATAAAACAGTTAGTTTTGAATGGACTGTAGGTAAAGCTTCTTGGTTGTTATATTATTTAAAAAACCAAAATAAACAATTGCTGTTCACCTTGCATTACCTTGACTACGTTCCCTACTCCCCTGATATTTCCAGTTGGGAAAAAGTCAGTGGCTTCTTGCAAGCACCTACAGCAACTGTTAGAAATCTAGAAGAAGGTACAGAATATGAATTCCGAGTCATGGCTGAAAACGCCATGGGTATCAGCGAGCCGTTAACAACAGAACATGCGATCAAAGCCAAACATCCTTTTGGTAAGTCCCACATTTATCCTACAGTCTGTCTTATGGAGTTCCGTATATGTCTGACAATCTGTTCAGAAAATTATATTTCTCCCTAATCAGTCAAAAGCAGCAATCTTACGAAAAAGCTTAAAACAACCATAATTTGTCTTCACTGTATTTGAACAAAGCGGTTAGAATACGATAGCTGGTAGATGCAAGCCTTTCATATTGACTCGTCAGTACCAAATTTACAATAACACGCGTGGTTTTTTTAAATAGCAAACAACTAGAGGGGTGAATAATCAATGAGCGGATTAGGATAGATCATTAAGTCTAGAGGAAAGTCAAATTCACGAACGGTTGTTTCTAAACACTCGGTGGATTGCGACAAGATGGGCCTGTCCAACACAACCGAACATAAATGAATACTCTGTTCACACGAGCAAGACGAATCTGTACGCACGACAGTCTTGTGGAAGAACTAGACCTGACTACTGTCCTACAGTCAAATGGTTACCCCCAGCAGGTTCATAGATAGGCACAGTAGACAAAATGTACCACCCGAGGAGGTGGTCACTGTAGAAAAAAAGGTCTACATAGAGCTGCTTTTTGAGGGTGATTATATCATGCTTCAAACAACACAACGGTTGAGGAATTCAATTAAGCGAAAGTCCAATGCAGCCGAACTCCGTGTAATCGCTCAGAAGTTACCGGTGTCTTCAGTCAAAGTAGATCAACCTATCGGTGCCACATCGTATTGTATTTACCATTGTGAATGTAACTGTGGGAAAGTTACATGGACAGAACCGAGAGATGCTTGAGCTTCAGAATGAAGGAACATTTACCTAAATGGGTGCAGAAGTCCGTGTTACCAGATAATGGTAATGTTGCTGAAACACGTAAACAGCCAGTTTCCTTAGTCGCTAGACACAATCGCTAGACCACTGGTCATCTTATCGATCCATCTTATACATTCAGAATCCTGTTACGTCATTTTAACCCAAAATTCTTGCGGTTTGCCGAAGCAGTCGCAATCAATCGACTCAAACCACCTCTTTGTGTTCAGAAACAACTGTTCGTGAATTTGACCCTTCCCTGGTCTTAATGATCTATCCTAATCCACTCATTGATTACCCGCCCTTCTAGTTGTTTGCTATTTTTAAAAAAACCAACCGTGTTAGTGTTGACGAGTCAATATGAAATGCTTGCATCTACCAGTTCTCGTATGCTAACTGTTTTGTTCAAACTGTTCAAGGGAACCAATTGTTCCAAGTTTCACTATATTTATTTTTCACAACTTTGCCTTACTGTTCAATGTCACCTTCCCCTTCCAATCTGCCGCACTTTCTAGATCCACCTTCGGGTATGTCGAAACCAACCGTGGAGGACACAAGTGATGACTCAGTGTCGTTGGCTTGGGAACAACCACGTAAAGGTCCGGTGACCGGTTACATTGTTGAGAAACGAGCTAAAGGAGATAAATCCTGGTCAAAGTAAGTTTTCGATAAATGGATTGAGAATAACACAACATTACGAGCAAGTAAGTTTTCTTTGCGATTATCTTAACAGCTTGAGGTATCTTGGCGTTATCCCTGTTAACTGTGATGCGAAAATTCACTCCGCGTATTAAAGTCATGCAAAACTTTGTTCCAACAAACGAGAATCCTCTTTGATAAAACTATTGCACCTGGTTAGATTTAGAAATTCGCCTATCGGTCCTTTGGACAAAGTTCACTTTGACAATGGTATAACAATAGGCAACCGCACTGAAGACGGCGAACATAGTGGCGTGCACATATTGTGGTGGATTATCAAACCGAAGGTGCGGGTATTCCAACATTCGACGGAATATCTCGACACGGTCGTAGAATACGGTCAAAGTCCACAATGAATAGATTGCGGACAACATGAGAGTCTGGACCAACAGACGAGGAATGACAGGCAAAAAACCTCCCGGTATAAGGTACCGATCACACACGTAAACCGGGCAGAAGTGCACACGATATGTGAGCAGAAACCAGAGGGTGTTTTGGTCTGGGTTTCTGACTAATAAACGCGAGCGCTCGCGTAGCATGGTAACAAGCGAGTTGGACAATAAAGATTGTACTTATTGAACGCCTTTTCGCTACAATATGCATGAGTGACAAAAACGAAGGATAATGAGGAAGAAGATTTTAGGAACTCGTTGCTGGGTCTGGTAAAGAATACGAGATGTTCACTGTGTAGTTAATTTCGATGTGGAAAGGCATGCTCATTGGGGGTGGGGGAAGGGTTAATGAACTGAACTTATCAGTTGTGTAGACAACGTTTGAAGAGATCGAAACATGAGGAACGGAATCCAGATTTAAACCCTGAGTTCAGTGGTACGAAGTTAGAGAAGGAAGGGACAGAACGAAGGCCTTTATAGTTACAGACTGAAAGGATGGAGTACTCACTGATCTCTTACACACTGTGATCGGTCTGTCACGCATTCAGTAAAAAATAGATGTCCAAGCAGAAATTAGCAAACAGACACTTTGTATCTTTCAACTTTTGAACTAGAACCTTCTATTTTCGATTCATCCATCCCCTGCCAACTAACATTCACATTTATTCGCATCAGGTACTCCACCTTCGCAGCACTTAAACAAAAGCATTGATGAATGACCAAAGTAATCAAGCTAGTGCGATGAAGTGTCTGATGATCGGTATGCTTGATCGTTATTTACCTTTGAATATTTTATTGCCATGCTGTCAACAAACGTGTTAGGATTCTTTCACGGGCTGGTATAATTTATCGTGTCATTTAATCAGCTTGTCTCGTCATAATCTTACCATCTATACCTGACGAACTGCTTGTATATTTTAACAGTGTTTGTGTGTACGCTCCAAATGTTCTCATGATAATAGGTAGCAAGGTGATCGTAAATCTATTGACGAGTTTGCAATTAAGTATGCCAATCATTCAGACCACCGATCAATCCGTCAATCGGTTAGCAATTCAGTCGGTCAGTCAGCCATTTGTTGACTTTTCGCTCATCAACTTATATGTTTTCCCCCATCCCGCAGTGTAGAAATTATTCCTTGCATGTGGCTGAGTTTGCTTTATTCAGTGTAGTTGCATTGCTTTAATCCAACACATACTCATGTGTTTGTAACCTAGTCATCATAAGCTAGTTTAAACAGGTTCTTGGTTTTCTTTGTGCACTATGCAGGGCCAACACAACACCAGTCACAGGCACGAATTTCACTGTGAAGAATTTACCGAAAGGTAAAGAATTCGAATTTCGCGTGGTGCCAGTGAACGCGGCAGGGCCGGGAGAGCCGAGTGAGCCAACAGCGCTGGTCAAAGTCCAAAAACCAGTTGGTAAGGGGCTACCAGAGAAAGGATGGCGGTTTCGTTTTTGGTGTTTGGCTTTCACTGGTTTGACTGCCTGCACGTTTGTGCAGTGTTTTGATTTCTACACAGAACCAAAAAATCTCGAATGACGCGTTTGTACACTGTATGTTCCACGTAGATAGCAAACCAGATAAGCGGTTCGTAAGTGGCATTTTTCAGCCAATGAACATGATGTCAGTTGGTGGGTTGACATAGCTGATCGATCCAAGGTCAACCAAAACAACTATAGAATGGTCGAACGTGGCTGTCTCTTTTGTTGTGGTTAAATGTACATTCACTGAATTGATAAAATGCTATCAACGGGAGCTAATGAACACAAGTATCCACTTATTCTGGTCTTAAACTGTCCCCAAAGGGTCCACAGTATGAAAATGTTTCTGTGCCATTGCCGGCTCACAAATGGCGATCGATTCACTAGTGTCTCTCTGAAAGCTGTATTAACTCCACTAACTATGTGTAAGTGATGCTCGGTCGACGTCGTCGATCCATGGGGTTTCCACCACTAGCTCGGATTCAGCCCAAAATCAAATTTTTATCGGTAGCGTCTCATGAAAACGGTCAAATAAGTCACACTACCTGTTAGTAACAAACCAAATCCTCTGCACTATTTCGTTACGATGGTTGTGTTATGACAAATATTTCTACTGTTTCTCAAAGTTGGAAATAAACAACTGTAACATTTTCACACAATGTAGAAAATATCAGCTGGGTTACGATAGCCTAACCGATGGCTAGTGACTTGACCTGTCATCTGCGTAATACCAACAGTACTGTTTCCATCCGTGGGCCTTTTCACTGTGATGTCATATCAACCAGGGTTCTACACTTTTCCTGATGATGAACTACTGAAAACAAGTTCCACTACCGCTTTGTAAACCTCGGTATTCACTGGCAACCAATAGTGTCGATTTTCTCTTTTTACTGCCATTATCATGGACAGTAGTTTTTTTTAAATTCTTTGTCAGTCTAAAACGATGTCCTACTCCTAAACATTTGTGGAACTAGAATTACTTAAATCAGCAACTGATTTATCTGAGTCGACTGACTTGATTTCACACATTCGTAAACGAGGTCTTTGTGTCTACCCTGTTCGGGCCCAGTTTTATCAGTAATCATTCTGAATAGCTGTAATGCATCACAAGTGATTCACCTTGGAAATACCAACTCGAAAGTCAGGGAACTGGGTAATTGCAGAACAAAAGTCATTGTTGATGTACGCCGCAGGTGGAACTGTCTATTCTCTTAACATTTATGGTCGTCACACATTCTGCTAGTTCTTATTTAATTTCTTATCGATTTGTTCTCTGTTCTTCCCAGTCGCACCGAAAATCAGTGCAAACGCACCCAAGGATGTCAATGCTCGTTTGGGTGAACCATGTGACATACGTATTCCGTTTACCGGCAGTCCACCAGACAAGGTTGAGATGACCAAAGTAGGTGTGCATTTTCATTCAGGTCTATAAACTTTCTTTATCTAACGAAGGCTTTAAAAATTTACTTTTCGACGCACTTTATTAGTTATTCATATTTGTCAGTGGAACCAACAGGCTAAGTTTAGATCGACAGGGTACATATTCTCACGCTATCGGAAGTGAGGTGACCGTCTGTGACGATGTCACGATAACAACGTGAACATATTTCGATTCTGATTAGAACCCACATAGTGCATGGTTCTGATCCACTACCGTCATCCCCATATTCAAACTTCCAAGAAAATTCAAAAATTTACGATGAGTTTAGTCATTATGTGGGTAGTCGTTTAGTTTGCGAGCATTACAAATGTTCATGTACTTTTCTTGATAGCTGGCACTTATTGATTCCATGGAGCACGAATACTAGAAGCGTCTGGCAACATGTGAATCAGATCACATTCAGTGCCTTGCACACATCTCGCTGTGTATACGGGTTGGAATTGACGGATTACTAACCGGGGTTGGCAACTCCAGGGGAAGCAATTTATCGGCTTGTAATAGTAATATCGGGCTCATGGTTGATGATATTCTCCCCACAGTTGACATTTTTGCAGCTGTTTTCCTGAAAGCGTCGTTCTTTAGTTTAGTCCCCATTTAAAAGGAAACTCATTCAGTTGCAGTTGCTTGATTGTGATTAACGTTTTACTCTGCACCTTTTATCCTGAGTTATGAACCAACCTGATTATTGGACAATCTGATGATTGCCTTCCAGAATGGTATACCAGTTCCGTTGGACACCAACCGGTTCAAAGTGACTGTTACTCCGGATGAAGTTATTATAAAGGATACTAAAGTAGAAAAAGATGATGCAGGTCCATACGAAATCAGTCTTAAGAATGAAAAAGGAGAAGCCACTGCTCCGATCATCATCAAGGTCCAAGGACCACCAGATGCCCCGAAAGGCCCACTAGAGATCAGCGATGTGACGGGCGACTCGTGCAAACTAGCATGGAACCCACCAGTGGTAAGTGATCAGTCCGTTCAAAGACTAGAACAGCTAGTCTGTGTGTTAAAAGTTAGGAGAGGCTAGCTTCTAGAAATCATATGAGATAGACTATATTTCACTCATATTTCACTGTAGACTTTATTGAGGCAGCCAGTTTACCATAATACCCGTAATTACAAATGTATCGATATAAAAGTATATATATTTACATGGAAAGAAGACAAGTGTTAACGTATCGATCTGTATAATGATAATTATATATATATATATATATATATATATATATCCATATGCACATCTGGATATGGATAGATATATATGCCCACATATATATGACCACATAATCACACACTCATAGGTATATATATATATATATGTGATATATATTTATAGACGTCCTTCTATATTTTAATACGTGTCCGTCCGTATATATGGGCTACTAAGAGCGCAGACGTTTGTGTACTTCGGAATGTTCTACTGACTGTTCTACGAGATACAGTAAGGTGTGTCGTGTTTTATATATTTTTTAGCAAGATTATGTGTACCATTTTGCACTGTTTCGATATAGCTTTCATTTCACTGAATTTTCGAGAGATTTTGTATGAAAGAAAACCGGCTCTCTCTTATTGAGAACACGGAACTTCCAGAATGCTACGTTGGTAACCGTTGAAAGTCTTCCCCCAAATCCAGTTGTGTTACTCCTCTCGTTATGTTAACTTTGAACAGAATTGTAAGTCTTGACTCTTCGGGTGCATGTAACTATTGAGGCAAAAGACGGATTCTGTGGCATGTAGAGTTCAGCTTTGAAAAAACCAATATACACATTTTATGTAGACTGCATTGCCTTTGACTAGACTTGCTGCACGTTTTCGTACGCGCAGTGGCTGAACAGTCACTCGACCAGGGAGAATGAAGCAATTTGTTGTTACAGCTGGTGTCTACGGCATCATCGTTCTCGTGACCTTTGACGACTAAACCATCCATCCTACTGCCGTTTCGCGTTAGCCACTGCATTTGATGTTTATGTTCTTATCCGACTTCGAAAGGGCCCGTACCGTCCTGTTCATGCCTGAGACCAGCCCCAGCTAAGATTCATGGGCCAAACAGGAAGCACGTGCTAAAAATGTCCTCCCCATGCCATCAGACTGACTCGGTCAACCTATCACGCATGCATACGGTGACGCATCGCACATGTCGTCGTGCCCTGAGACACCTACGTAATATATCTCGCAAGGGCAGAACACAACTAGCGTCGGGCCCACTAAGTTTTCGCGGTGGCGATGGTAACCAAACCCCATCGGCTTAAAAAAGGGCTAGTTCCTTTCTGAAATCTGAACAAACTAGTCAGAACATGGAGAGTAGCACATGCAAGCATTTCGTATTGACGTATCAGTAACAAATTGAAATTTACAATCTACAATAACATCAATGAATTTTGATAAGCCGTTTGCTTGTGGCGTTCGGAAAAGAGACGAAGTTGATTAAACACGTGTTAGAGCATTGTCCGCTCACGGGTAGCTCGTTCACAAAGCATGGCAGCTTTAAACGCCTCCATGTGAACGTTCTAACCGTAATAACCGGTAACAGAGAACGCGTTTCATCCTGCTTTCATTCTACTCCGCGGGCCTTAGGCCACCAGCTTGTCAAAACTAATCACGTTTGGTCACCAGGACCATGGATTGCATGGAGATGTTAAATTGTCACTACGACTGAACTGAATCATTTTATATTTTAGATGAGACCCGATTGTGAAAAGTCAGGGCTTCGGCTGGATTCGAACCAGCGACAGAAACAGCATGCCTCAATGCGGCAAGTGCTCGACCAGCTGAGCTACGAAGCCACGCCGGGAGGTCGGAAAGTTCTATGCTCAACAGTGGCGTTGGTGGATTCCAGCGTGAACTGTTCGAGAAATCCTGCCGGGGCAGTCGACCCCTGGATCATTTTGTGGATTCCATATGAAACATTCGGGCGGGTGGGTAACCGATTCCAAATGTGAAATTTCCTAGCTTTTGGCGTGGCTTCGTAGCTCAGCTGGTCGAGCGTTTGTCGCGTTGAGGCATGGTGTTTCTGTCGCTGGTTCGAATTCAGCCGATTGGGTCTCATCCAAAACCATAAATCTGCTAAACTACTTATTAGTTATACATTTTATATTTACTTGAAAGTCTGATCGAATGCCTGAATGAATCTCGGCAATCGACCATGTACGTTCCTTATCCGTAGTTTTTGCTTGGTCTGTGAAGTCTGGTGGGCGATTTTTTAGCACTCTGTACAAAGTAGTATTTGTTCCTGTAGTCCTTTCGGTTGCAGCAGTAGACAGTGTGATTAGAGCAGGTTAACTCGCTCCTTCAAGTTTAACAATTGGCGTCTCATACGTGGTCTGAACCGCAGTCATCTCGTTTTGCTCAGGTGCCATGTCATCCATTTAATTTAGGAATCCGAATTCTGGATCACCCCTACTTACCACATTCCAAGTGATCGCCAATTGCCTCGGTGTTTATCTGTCAGTCTACCCAGTTCGATCAAATTGTGAGTCAGATGAATAAGCGAAAAGTACTAATGAGAGGTGCTGACTGGATGCGCGATCGATATCCTATAAGGGTCATGAGAATGATGTTCATTGGAATGACCATGTTTTGTTCACCCCTGGTGGGGTTACTCTGTCAATGTGCGTTCGTGCGATAGGAAAAATGTCTGATCAAGGATATACAAAATGTTTAACAGATTTGTGTAGGTTGTTTATTGCAAACCGTTCTGTTCTGTTTCCCCCCAAAATTGTGTTGGATGATTTTAGTTAATGTTCTTATTGAATCGTTACCTTGGTTATGCGCTCAGTCGCTTGACCCAAACCGAGAAATCAGAAGAGACGCGGCTGCACTGTTTATTGGACGAGCGAGACAAAACTTAGGCCACAGAGTCTCTAGATTTATAGGACAAAATGTTTACCATAGATGGCCGACAGTCATAGAGCGAATCAAATTAAACAGTCATATATGGCAATCAGGGTGTCAACGCAAATCACGTTATAGTGGTCATCAGAAGACCACGCGAGAGAAAACACTGTCGCGATAGCGCACAGGCCCTCGACCGCACACCTGCAATCTGATTGGCTAAGTTGGACCACACCACTGCCCACGACCATACGATCTGACCTGGTCCGGTCGATCGATGTGGAATGACACATCCTGGCTGTCGCGTTAGGAGATGCGCTTCCTAACAGTTCTCTCGCAAACAACGTGGACCAACTCGCAGATTACCTACTAAATATTACATATAAACATTTCGCCAATTTTTAAATGTGCCGGCTGTTTCCTGATATGCATTCACTTCGTAACTGATTTGTGTTTTGTCCGTGACTGTGAATTATTTGCAGATAACAGGTTCTTCATGTCACACATCAAACTTCCTGGGTGCGTTGCAACCATGACGCTAGGAGACCTTTTAGCGATGTCTTTCAAGATTTAACCTATCTGCTGCTTTCTTTTCTGCATAGAACACACTTCCCCATTTGTAGTCCTGCTGCACGCTATCTACCACGACATCCTCAATGAGTAGACATGTTGGACATATTGAATCCAGCAGTTCACCCTGTTCAATTTCATCCAAACATTGATTTGAGTTATTAGTAAGTATAAAAAGATAAGGGAACTGGGACCGTTCTCTCTCTTTTGCTAGGTATTCATGTTTTTTTTGTAACTCTGGAGCTAGTATGTCACATTTGCACTTATTGCAATCGATCCGTCATACAACTGTTGTAACACTGATGTGTCGTTTCAGGACAACGGTGGATGCCCGATAACCAACTATGTAGTGGAGAAATTGGACAAGAAACTAGGCGAATGGGTTCCAGTGAGCCGATTTGTCCGTGCCACAGAATATGAGGTGACCGGCTTGGACGAGGGTAGTCAGTACAAATTCCGAGTGCGAGCCGAGAACGAACTAGGCGTGAGTGAACCGCTGGAAGCTGAACGAACAATCACTGCGGAAAACCCATCAAGTGAGCATTCCCTTGATGTCATTAGTGATCAAAGCAGTATAGAGGTTGTCGTCTCGTTTTCAAGGTTGGCTGGTTAGCTGCTGCGTTCATACAACCCCATCGAAGTTACACGTTTTATTCCGCGTTTTTTCCATATATTTACTATACATTGCTTAAACCTTCCAAGCTTTGTTATTCTCAGGAATGGTTGTTGCCATGGTAATAAACTTTACTTCTTCCGAGCACATAGAATAGGTAAGGAAACAAAAAACCGTGATTGCTTAATTACCTGCTAAAAGGCGACAAGGTATCGACAATTTTCACCGGAGAAAGTCCGAGTTGTACACCTGCTGTTCATTGCTGTAGAAAAGTGTATATAAACTTAATTTGACAGCGCTTGCCACAGCCATTTCGTTTGGTATCGTTCTTCTGTCCATGTGCTTAGTTGATTGTTTCGGGTCTGAGTCTTACTGAAACTCGTAAATATCTTAAAGTCAAACATTTAATACTCAGATGGATTAAATCATCTTATAGTGACCACATTAACACCACGTCTCAATCAGAAGTAGCATCCTATAACTCGCACGCTTTTTGATCGACTCGAATACAGCCGAACTAATAAACGTTGTTGGTTCAACGATTTGTTTACCTGGTGGTTTTCAGCGCCGTCACGAGTTTCATGGCCTTAAGGGATTTTCAAAACTAGGCTGAGCTGCGTGACCTTGACAAATCGCACTTCTCCGTGTTAACTTGCGCAGTCAGGTCTCGATGGTTCGACCTTTCTGCAAAGTCCGTCAACAAATGCCATGGCGCACTCCTTGAACTCCAACGAAGTGTTTCTAACCCCAGTCGCTGTCCCACCACAGCGCCAGCGTTAAACACCCCAAATGGATCACTTAGTGGGGGTTTCATTACATACCCTGCTTACAACAGCGGAACTGGGGACTGATGTCAGCTTCAGTGTATGCAGATGTCTGTTGGCCAGTAAAAAGACAATGTATACTGCACTTCCTCATATATCCAATTTAATCAGCGTCAATTAAATCCATTTTTTATAATTGTCCTGCACATATAATTATAACACACCCCAGGTCAAATAACATGCCAATAGGACCCACCGATTCCAGTAGCTATGTGTCTTTCGTTAATTAATCCTATTGCTCAAATATTTATTCACAAATGATCGGTTGATTCAATTCGCTTTGTTTTCGCTTGCAGCAACCCCTGATGCTCCGGGTGCTTTGAACGTGACCGACGTGGACTCGGATAAGGTGACCTTGGAATGGTCCAAGCCAAGGCATGATGGTGGTAAACGAGTGACCGGTTACGTGGTAGAATATAAGCCGGTGAATTCGGATGAGTGGGTCAAGGGCCCGACAGTACGGGAACCGAAGGCAACAGGTGAGACGGACATACACGCGCACACGTATGCCTAAGTTTGAGCAACACAGCTATTATGATTCGGACTGCTGTTAGTCCAGTCATAACCACAAAATGATAGTTAGGAAAACAGTGTGATGAGAATAATCCAACGAACGCCAAAAGATTACTGATATATGCAAGACATTAACTGCAACACACTGTCATATCTGCGATGTTTAACACTGCGGTGTGAATTACTTGTAAAGTCCCACACCGTATGAACCACATCTCACGCATAGTTGGGGGATAAAGTCACACGGATGAACATGCTTTTGCACTAATTCATTTCGAAGCAACCTGGTACGGTCAACAAATTGATCCGATTTATGATAGGGACATTAAGTTGCTGATCAAGCAAGTAGTGATGGCTTGATTGGTCCGTTACAACAAACCCTACCGTCGAACGCACTGTCCAGGTTGGTAATCGATGCGGTCGATGTGATATCAAGTTATATGCAACGTCGGAAAAATCTCTTCTGATGACGTAAGATTTGGACAAGCGGCCTGTTTCCGACAACCCCGATGATGCAGTCTTCATTCGAGAAGCTTTTGGCTGATCGTCGGGCACGAGACAGATCACTCGAAAAACTTGATTGATGTTCACTTTTATCCAGATAATGGATGATAGCATTGTTGACTGATCATGTTTCACCGTACCTCAACTTACATGGGTGGCATTCCCGAGTTCATTCTGAGAGGTGTCTTGATGGTTGATATTTTGATTTGACTGTCGTTCTCATAGCATTGTGCCGGTCCGTGAACGAATCGCCAAAAGCGTATATTCTCCTTTGTCTTCGTTCTCATTATCGTACTGGACCTATTTGAAATGCCGAGATAATCGGTGGACCAGTCAAGGCCCTCCAGCTAAGTATCGTGCAACAGAAATTCCACGGCTTGGAGTCTGTGGTGGAATAGAAAATTTCATTATCTTGATTTTCAGCAACGAACTTGTAAACTAACTCGGAGATAGCTAAGGTAGAAACCCCGATAGGCAGGATGAACGTTGGTGATTGTCTTGTTATTGTGAGGGCGGCAATGCATGGGAACTCCTCTTCTAGCAAGCCCTTCGTTCTTTGAGCTCCATCTGAACCCTATATCTGCTCATAAATCACTTTTCCTGTCCGTATTAGTTTCAACGACAGTGGTTGCTGGATGTACTTATTTTCTATTTTCGATGTTTTTTCTTTCTCAAAGATGGCTAAGTTTTGTTCAACCTGGTGACCTTGCTTCGAACACCTTTACCCGCTCTTCAGTTCTCTTTTTTCAGTCATTATTCAGTCAGTTGTTGTCTTTGGCTAGTGAGACTGCTCTCTGTTAACAGTATTGTGGCAAGACTTAGTAGATCTGGTGATAAATTAAGTGGTATTCACTGTTTCTCATCGTAATACACCTTTAGATAGTTGCATTGTCTAGTCCAATGTTTCTCTCACTCCAGAGTGTTAAATGTTCTTGCTTATATTCATCATTTAGTCGACGGATTGAAGAAAGGAGAAAAATACGTTTTCCGAGTGTGTGCCAAGAACGATGTGGGTACGGGTCAACCGAGTTCACCTACACGGCCTGTGGAGTGTAAACCCAAGTACAGTAAGTCTGTTGATGAAAACTCATCTTTCTGATTTTCCTGACATATTTACGTCAGTCGGTCTGACCTAATCATGCCTGGTGCCATCGAATAGTTGCTTGGTTTTACTTTCTGGATTCACAGTCAACTATTCTTAACTGTGAACATAAACATCTAAACGCAACCGAGGACTTCGATCACTTGTTTCTCAGGCTTCTGGCATTTCGTAGCCATTTTGATAGAAAGTCGTCCTTCAGGAAATACTCGTGAATTCATTCCTAAGTGCTTCATGAACATGCATTCAACACAGCGATAAACAATCATCTCTACGTTACTAAACCTTTTGGGTTTATAAAATATTAAACTGAACATATATGAAGTCTCTCTTGAACTAATCAGAAAGGTGCATGGATTCAGTTGCGAAATCGAACACCAAGTGAATCTTGTGAGTGTCTGCTCATCGGCAAATTCGAATGCGAAGCAGTTCAGACTGAATTGATGATTGACCAGTCACATGAGCAGATACTGTCATTTCCAATAAAAACACCATCAATCTAGGCGACAGCTCAAATGTACTACATTTGACTGCAGTGGGTCAGTCAAACTGAGTGTGAAATCTGCTGACAAATGTCACCGGTGTTGAGCCTAACAGTGGACCCGCCCATTGTGCAGTGCTGTCTGTATGTTCTGATGCAGTGTGCTAGAAACTCTCGGAAATCTCATAAATGGGGATGTCAACTAATAAGTTTTGCGAAACAACTTGTCACTCGCGGCATACAGCCTGGATTTAACTACGCATCGCTGCAACTGTCTTACAGGGCTGGCATCAGATCAATCGCACGATTACCGCCCTCTCCAAATATGTCTGTAATCGGCTAGGATTCGTTGACAACTTAATATGGGACTTTTGGGGGTTTATCCCAACTCACAGATATACTCGTCGATTTATGGCACCAAATGGCTTAGTCTTATGCCAGCAATTTTGCAGCCATAATAAACATGTACTGGAGGGGTGGTAGTCTTTATCAATGCGGCCCAGGAATTAAGTTGGTTTGGTGAGTACATCGTATTGAGCGGTTCATAAATGTAAAGAAAAGCTAATATCTTACAAAAACAAACAAACATAAAGGCTCCAAAAGTCTTCATTGTCTAGAATCTGAGCTTCGGTTGGACTCAAACCAGTTGACAAAAGCTCCACCAACCGAACTTCAGAGTCACAATCAGGTCTTTTCTAACGTTACATCTTTGTTGCGCTACCTATCACTTAAAAGGAGCGTTGTTTAGCCTTCTGGTTTGCAGTCATTTCAGTCTTCTAGGATTGGATACAACGAGGTAAAATCTCGATAAATACGCTTGACTGGTAACCTGTCGAATAGGGGTTAGCAAGGTGGTTAAAACACTGGTGCATGCGTCGAATAAGCAAATCGGCTGTGACCACCGAGTTGAACAGTGTGTATCAATATACGTAGGTTTTGACCGCAAATACGCCTTCTCAACACGGTGGTTGGTCCACTTTATCCGGTCAATTGGAGCAGCAACTCGCTTTAATCACTCTGATCGAGCGGCTTCTCAGCAAGTGCAAGTCCACGAAAGCATGGCATGTGTGATGGAAGACAATGTTGTTCATAAAAATAGGGCCTGGTGGATCTGTGCGACCAGATCGCTACAACCCATTCTGATCAGACTTTTTGTCCAATGGTGTACATTGCGTTTGTGGACTATGTACTCCGCCATTTAAATAAAACTGCTTTGGTATGTCCTCTTTCTGAATACGCTCCCGACTGAACAGTAGATTTACGTCCTGTCCATCATTTCTTTTCCTTAAAAATTCCAAATCACATAAAATTGCATCAACTTGAAGTAGGATCGAACCAATATATCCGTATTTACTGGGACAGCTATCGAATCTCCTACTTGAGCGATCCGCCGAGAGTATTGGCATAAATAAACAGCCGCCCTCAACGCAGATGACAGTGATGAATTGCCAATCGGTTTGATTTGTATTTGTTGATCTTTCCTGGTGTTCGCAGGAAGAGAGGGCAGTGTTTTGTCCACTGGACCCGCACCCCCGAGGTGTGGACGACAGGCGATTGATTGTATACATACCGTTGACAAAGGTGCATAGAACGCGTTTGTTGACATACTGTGCCCATAGGCAATGGACGGTCAGTTGTTCAGTGTATTGGTGAAACGAAAGGTATTTAACGAATTGATCGATTTTTCATGCAGAGAATGTTTAGTGTGTACGTTACCAAACGACATCAATCAAGCGATGAACAATTGGAGAAGTTGATTTGTTGTGCGAAAACCTATTATCAATACAAACGGCAAATGAATATACATTATTATTAACGTAAATCCAGATGTTTGTTTAGTGTGACTTATTCAGAACTGTCTCAAACAGTGCGCATAAGATCGATGATCTATCTGATGGAGACTCCGTCTCCTTACACAATCCTGGCTGACTGTCTACCTGTTGGGTCTAGTCATGGGAACAGTCGGTCACAGTACAAGTAAAGGTTGAAAAACATCTAGATCAACCGTTTTGAATGTTAACGTTCCGTTCTAAACTATTTCGCTTACTGCATGTTCCCTAACAACGACTTTTAGTCGGTGAGTTACGAACCCGAATAATTGCACCTTCATCACGAGCTAACCAACTGAAGTGTTTATTGATTAGATGGACACAGTGTGATGTAGCTTGCGTACTTCCCTGACTTTAATTAACTACTTGAGAGCTCATGTGTTTGGAAGTTCGTTATGTAGACTGGACCTTAAACTAACTTAGTATAAATATCAGGAAAATGTACCAGACGCATGTTTTCGATCAGATCCCCTCCTGCCTTTGCATTTCAACAGGTTCAAATTAAAAACATCGGATGCAAACTTCGATTGCGAGCAAAATTATTGCTTACATATCATTTCCATCATGTCTGTGAGATGTTTGATCGAGTGAAAAACCCGTTAGTCAAGGCAATGATTGAACTTTTTCTACAGGATTGCATTATCGAACTGCAAAGTCTTGGGTAGTGACAGCGAAGGTTTAATCGATTTAGCGTAACACCATGGAGGACATTGAAAGATCGATCTATGTTGTCTCAGTGATTTCTGTCATCCAGATGAGCTTCAGTTACAATCGTATTTGGCTTTCTTTCACCTGTCTCGATCCATGTTGAGTGACATTCATTGATTTCTCAAGACGAATGCTGAGTTGTATGATTCACACAGTTTGATAAATAATCACGAACAAACTTGCAAATCTTTACATATGGATTGCGTGCCGCCATGTTACTCTTCAGAATGGCCTAAAAGGAACAGGTGAATGAAACGTTTGATCTAACTGAATGGATTCTTCTCTTGAGGGAAGTGACAAGACGCCTTGGTGACAATTCTGTCAAAGCGACTGCATGAAAATGAGCTTTCCCCAGCTGTTAGTATCCCTCATATGGGCTGGGCAGATTGCATATTTTCCGGATAACCAACTTGATTGTAGAGTGGCTTGCAAAACTGTGGTTGGTTATCCAACGTATGTCTCGCCGAGTACATTTTTTTAGCTGTTTCGCGGGGTCTCGGTTATAATTCAAGTTGATACTATGCAAATCACCGCGCTGACACGACCATGGCGTGAGTTGCGTTCTTTCCCATACTTTTTGACAGTCAAAATGGTCATCTGCGGTGAAACAATGTACACACTAGTGACAGTCGTCATAGCACCAGTGAAAATGTCAGGAACAGTGATCAACTAACTGTTGAAAACTAAAAATCTGGCAAGTAGGTCCGGTAGTCACGCTGACTGAACATGAACATGTAGTTACATGGAGTCACAAATATTTACCTGACGTCGGGAGTCAGTCACTGCACACATCGATAGATAGAATAGACAATTTTTCAAGGAATCAGTAGATGCAAAAAGGCACCCTTTTCAAAGTAAAGTGAGGAATAATTTCGGACTGATGTCTTTGCCAATAGTTGCTATGATTACGGGGCTTGATATCCATTCTCTGATTAAATGGTTCTGAACTCCAAGAACGATTGTCAAGTGCTTCAGTCGTAGATGCGGAAATCTTTCTTAAAGTATACGTGGAACAATTCCAACCGCCTGTTTTAATATGTAGGTTTTTGGTGTTATCTGTCGGGAGATAGTTCAATCAAGAGTATTCGATAATTCAGTTTCGTTCCGCCACACAAACTCCCTACTAATTCAATTTCACCTGTGTTTTCAATTACGTGTCATCCATTTTGACTTTCCACAGCCACCGCCGATAGTCCCGGACAACCAAGCGTGGATGACGTTGGGAAAAATTATGTGGAGTTATCCTGGCCTCGTCCTATCAAAGATGGCGGTGCAAGAATCACAGGCTACGTTGTGGAGAAACGCAAACGAGGCGCCCCCGATTGGGAACCGGCCACTCCGGATGGCAAGCCCATCAGTGGAAATCAAGCTCGTGTGGATGGGTTGGATGAGAATGGGGAATACGAGTTCCGCGTACGACCTGTGAATGCGGCCGGAGTCGGAGCGCCTAGCGAGTCAACCCCGATGATCAAGATTCGTCCAAAAAGAGGTGAGCATATTTCAGCCCAGCAAAGATGTACTCCGTGCACTGCCACTGCACATTATCTGGATTATATGTAAGGAGCATACTGACTATGTTTTTCAGGTATCACAGGGACCCAACTGCGTTGCTCACTATTTCACCTGCAGGATTTCCCATTTTTCGTACACGCAAGTAGAATTACGTATGATGTACTCTGCAGAGACATTTTGACCGGTCTATTCGGTTGCAATACACAGACTATGATCATTTAACATGCATCAATTTGAATAAGCGTAAAAAAGGAATGGGTCATCAGCTACAATAGGAATAGCACACAGGCCCATCCGATCGTGACTGGTTCTGTGTGCTATTCCTATTGCACCTGATGACATTCCTATTTTACGCCCATTGAAATTGATGCGTGTGAATTGATCATAGTCCGTGTATTGTGACCGAAGAGATCGGTCGAAATATCTCTGCAGAGTACATTTTACGTAAGTCTACTTGCGTGTTCCAGAGTTATCCGGGGATATAACTGGTTTTTATTAGTCCCAGAAATTTAGATTGTATGCGCTGTAGATAAGGCGGGAAAACGCAGGAGACTGGGTTATTTGAACACTCAAGGACGGTCACGTGAATTGATGCCCACGGACATAGCACCAACATTATGCCCATACCCGCGTGTCCTTCAGTGTGAGTCATGCACATTCAGTCGTGTTGACACATCCGCGTGGGCGCGCGCCCTGAACATGTACGCAGCAGGCCCTTAGCATGTGCAGAGCCGGTTGCCACCGCCACTGGAATCATGCTGATTTGTGATTGGCCAGTTTTGAATACAGTTTTTGAATGTACATGCGAATGCCTGTGCTGTTGCAGTTTTTGTGCTAAGGTTTGCGGACGAATCCAGGCTGACAGTTATTCATGAGCACCATCCCGAATCGTCACAGTACCTCGTCGACTGATGCTGAATTGCTAGAAAACGCCTCGGTTAAGACACTGCTGATCGCCACTCAGTAAAGCGAACATTGTACTCATTTGGTCCCCTTGTTTCCAGAGTAGTTTTGTGCCAAAGAGTGTCGTTTGTTTCTGGTATTTTTTTGGCGAATTCACGCTGATGTAATTGAATTTTAATGTGAAATCTGTCACAGATAAACCAAACGGTCCGGAGGAGGTCAAAGTTACTGAACTGTTTGCGGACAATTGCAAGTTAGAATGGACACCTCCTGATAATGACGGTGGTTCTCCGATTACAGGTGAGTAGAGTGTGAGCATACAGTGGTCAGTATGATGTTCTTTTTGCCTGTTTGCTCAGCCTGACGCTATCTTGCTTATCTAGCCTCCACAGTGATAAGAGCAGCTAACGTTTTGGTTGTTTGTAAAATGAAAGCCTCAGCCAAGTTATGGTCACTTGACGGTCTCGCTCTTGGTTTGGCTATCTACAATTGTGCATTGGATTGCACATCGCAAATGGCCTTGTAAAGTATATCTTTTTATATTCAATAAGTGCTTATCAAAGTCGTTAATCACAAATATGTAAAATGAAATCCACCTTTTGCATGTTAAAATGAGGACAGATTATCCATTGGCACAACTACACAATCCACCTCTCTTGTTCTTTCAGGTTACATTGTGGAGAAATGCGATGCAACGACAGGAGTGTGGGAAAGAGTACCAACTTCCCCGAGTGGAACCAGTTGCCCTGTGCGTGGATTGGTCGAGGGCAAACGTTACCGATTCCGTGTAACGGCCGTCAATGCAGTCGGTCCGAGTGAACCAACAGAGGCAGTCGGTGCTTACACCGCCAAAAATCCGTTTGGTAAGTCCAGTGAATTACATACCCGTTGATGGGTTCGTAAACATTAGCAAAACACCCGATCATTTTAATTCGATATCTCCGTTTACTGTACATGGATTTATAGTAGAAAGGTACCCATCGGCAATGTGCACACATCTACCGGGATAGCAACAGTGAGCATAGCACATACTTTTGGGAATAGCTTAATTTTTTATTTGGTGCATGATGATTCCCGTCACTGTAACAATAACATTTACTCAAATAATTCATTCTGTTAGTCCACAGATGATCGGAGGACCGAATAACTTCGGTGGGTCAACACAGTCTTCATGCTTACCCGGTACAGGTCTTGTCATTTGCTGTAGAACTCGACTTATATGTGAATGTCACACCTCATGTATAAGATCTAGATATCACTTAAATGAGATTAATGCTTGCTTTTCGCTTGGCCATGAATATTGTGTTCACCTTCCGGATTGTACTGTAACTTCTGTCCTAAAAATGTGCACCGGTTCTATATTTCCCGATGTCAGAGGAATCCACACGACACACCCTATTCAAATAACACATGCGGTTCACTTCATTTCAGACTCTCCTGATTCGCCGGACAACCTCGCGATCGATAACTTCGACAAACATTCAGTCGATCTCTCTTGGGTTCCACCGAAATATGACGGAGGTAATCCGATTAAAGGTGCGTTCAATCGTCACAGTACATGTGACCAACTATTTGTCACGTTAATTACAGTACTTTATAATAATACCAAGTACCCGTTGATTTGATGAGTTTCAGTATTTAGAAAGTTTAGATGACAACATTCTCTATTAAACACTTCATGATTATGAATTTCGTCAGCATCTAAAGTTGCAATTCCTGGTTGAACCGTTGTTCAAAAATTCCGTTTGATACTAGGCTATCTGATTGAGAAACGCACTCCCAAAGGCGAATGGAAGCCAGCCACTGCAGGTCTGGTCACAGGTTCTAGCGTTCATCTCCCAGGGTTGGAACCGGGACAGACCTACGAATTCCGCGTGAGTGCTGTTAACGATGCCGGACCCGGCAGACCATCGCGAGCTACTGCGCCGCATGTGATGAAGGACCCAAGCTGTAAGTGGTCTGAATACAAAGAGGAGGGGATTATATTCATTATACCATAATTTCACTCTCGGCTTTTTAATTCACGCTTTCACCCAGTAGTGAACTCATGCAACCGTTAACTAGTCAAACGCGTCGTCACTGAGTGAAAGATCACAATCAATTGATTGACGACCACCACAATACTGTTTTCCAAACGGTGACTTTGCAACATGGAAATCGTTTGTCTGAAGCTCAGCTCAATTTTCCATGTCTCAGGATTTCGGGTAAAGAGAACTTCTATTCAACTTGAGATGTCTGTTAACAGTAAAGGCACGGAAATTATTGCCTACGGGTAAATAGAAGTATGAGCTTATAATCAGATTTCTTAGAGACCATGGTTTGCGCGAATTCAACTGACCCTTTTCCCATTTCATTTCGAGAGTCTGCGTTATCCCCTTCACAACCACGCAGTAGGTCTACCTGGCGCGTTCAGGGTGTGGTTTATATATTGAAGACAGCTTTTACCGTTAGTTCATTGGTTCACTCCGTTTTCTCAAGAAGGCGTCGCAAACGAACCGTTTGACTTTTCGTTGGCCGTATGGTGTACTACTGGTATGGTTGCTTAAATCAGTCGTTTACAATGACAAATATATGGTTTTGCTTGATGTTTGGACTTAAAAGAATGTTTTTTTTACCCTCAATCTTTGATGTAGTTCCGGCAGGTGCACCGGACGGTTTGAACGTGGATAAAGTGAACAAGAATGGAGTCAAATTGTCATGGCAAAAACCGCGCAAAGACGGCGGAAGCAAAATTACCGGTTATCAAGTGGAGAAGAAGGATGACCAGGGAAATTGGGTTCCGGTTAAACAGACCATGGAACCGTGTGCATTCATTCCGATGAAGGAGGGTGAGACGAATCAATTCCGTGTGCGCGCGATAAACGATGAGGGCCCTGGAGAGCCGACAAAGCCGACACCTCCACTGACAGCAGCAGATCAACCGGAGGCACCACGAATCGTGACCCCCGAAGATTGTGTTGGTGGTCCTGGGACAGGAGTCGGAGGACTGAAAG
>JTDE01000189.1:65553-108271 GCA_014338405.1 Paragonimus skrjabini miyazakii | reverse complement strand
TGCGCGCGATAAACGATGAGGGCCCTGGAGAGCCGACAAAGCCGACACCTCCACTGACAGCAGCAGATCAACCGGAGGCACCACGAATCGTGACTCCCGAAGACTGTGTTGGTGGTCCTGGGACAGGAGTCGGCGGATTGAAGGACGTGACATTGAAAGCTGGACAAGAATTGAAACTTCCGGTTGCCTGGTTTGGCCACCCAGCTCCAACATTCAGCTGGACCTTGGACGATAAACCGGTCAGGGTAGATGGTTCTCGAGTAACCACTACCAACGGTCCTCTTCCACCACCAGCTCATCCTGGACCTGGTGGTTCGTTAGAGCTGCCCGCTGGAGGAGTCACTGTATTGCAAGTGGGCAAGGTCACACGTGCTGACCGGGGACGATATCAGTTGACTGTGATTAATGACCTTGGGCAAACCACTACATCTTGTCAAGTCGAAGTGCTTGGTATGTCATTTACATTTTTTATTGCACCTTATCTAAACATAATGTTTGTATTAAGCAAACTGTACCAGACTGTACTGGCTTTAAGCATCTAAACGCAACTTGCCTCGTTATGAAGGGCCCCCAATGAATTCGATATGTACGTTCATCTGGTAATGCGACGTTCTTTAAAAATTACAGATGCTCCTGGTGCTCCTGGAGGTCCATTGGAGCCAACTGACGTGAAGGCTGACGAGATTACGCTTAGTTGGAAAGCCCCAGCCGATGACGGTGGCCAACCGGTAACTAACTACATATTGGAGAAGCGACCAAAGGGCTCAGACAGGTTGGTGATGAGTAACTTCGGCGTGATAGATTTTTCGATACGCGGTGCGATTGTATTTCTGTCGTAACTATCGTTCAGGAGTGATTTTCTCTCCACCAGTTTGAACAATGCTGCATTATCCGAACATTACTCAAAATTGTTCTGTGAGAACGTTGTCGACTGTGTACCGTATGTTCGGGGGGAGGGCAGACACAAGTGGTCAGATAAATTTAATTCAAAATTGAACACCACCCACACTTGATCGCAGCCTTTGCATTCAGATAAGCCTTTCAGCTAGCCCACTTCGAAAGGAAGCGCTAGACTTGAGTTTCGCTCTTATTAGAGCTCATCAGTAGTGCATATCCTTGTCCGGATCAGAGTTTGCACTCTGACCCTCGTGCTTGCGAGACTAGCGTGTTAACCATAACGCCATCAACCTCACAATAGGCATGGCCGAATAGTCAAGTCAAAACGCTCAACCACAATCTTGTATGAACAGTGTTCAGCTTGCCCGATCATTTCGAAAGGCGAATAGACAGAATCACTGTTCTATCCAATCGATAACCCCCGTGATAAGGACTTCTCAGTTAGGTTGAAGTAACTGTCTTCATTGAACCAACTAAGCATGGCTTGAATCAGTAGTGAGGATTCGGGGATTCAAATTATTTCAAAATTTAACTTTTCCAGCGCATTTGAGATCTTTTGTGTCACCTGACTATACCACTTTTATCTCGTGAGATAAAAATCTTCTCCTTTGTTATAAAGTGTATGAAAAGACCTTTTAGCTCTGTGTCACCGTTTGTCTTCTATTCGAACACGATTCTTAGTGTGGTAATCTTACTAATACAAAATCTACCGTGACATTTGGACACTATACCGTACCACATAACAAATGAGAGTGTGGCCTTCAAAAAAGGACGTGAGTTACCGTTAGCTAGGTCTGTTAACCAGAGGTGGAATTGTTTTATTTTGAGCGAATGAGAACTAACACAAGGCCAGTCAGATAAAATTTGCGGTTTCGTAGTCTTGAACCTGGTAGGAGTCCCCGCAACTCTGAGGTGGTCACATGAAGGTACTAGACTTGTTTTTGTAACCTTCGATGAGAGAAGCTAAACTGAACTACCTTACAGTATTCTTCGGATCGGTGAACTGCAATAAAAATGGCGGAGCAAATTAACAAGAGAACTAAGCTGTTTATTATTGTGGAAGGAATTAAACGTCGATTACCAACTTGACAATAACTCAATCCACCATCGAAAAAAGCATGTAATCAGGACATCCATTAAAGTAACCCATTATAGGCATGAAAGCTTGTGAATATAACAGTGATGGTTACAAACCTTCTGTTTAGATTTATTTGTATAGGCCATCAATATTCCATTTTACTTCATCATACGTTTTGTATTTAGTAGCGTTAGGGATCCGTATTTTTCTGTGCACTTTCGTAGATTAGCATTAGACACGATTATCGAACGTCCCTGTTTAAACTTAAACGATTTAGCCACATTGAGCTGATGCTGACCAGTGCAGACCAATGAGGCTTATCAGCCAAATATGGCACAATGATTTTATGATTCGAAATATTCATCTCTGATCTACGCCTATTTGAATTGACCTAGCCTACAAGTGCGTAGGTGCTTATAACGCTTGACTACATGTTCATCGCTATTTTCCCTCCATAGCTGGCAAAAAGTGAGCGCGTTTTTGAAGTCGCCGACGGCCACTGTACGCAATCTTGAAGAGGGCAAGGAGTACGAGTTTCGTGTTATGGCCGAAAATGAAAACGGTGTCAGTCAGCCATTGGTCACTGAGCACGCAATCAAGGCGCGACATCCGTTCGGTTAGTACGGTTTGTGAACCTATTTTCGAATGATTACATCATCCCGTTGGTGTTTCGATCGCAACCGCAATACTACTGAATGCGTATACCCTCTTCTTTTTTTATAGATCCCCCATCGGGAATGTCTACACCAAAGGTGGACACAACTACCGACGATTCGGTCAGCTTGTCCTGGGAGCCACCTCGAAAAGGCCCCATAACTGGTTATATAGTGGAAAAACGCGCAAAAGGAGAACGCAATTGGACCAAGTACGTTCGATGTTCTCAGTGATACAGCAGTTAGTGCAATCTTGGGTTGTAGTAACAACAAGAAAGGTGCGGTGTTGTCGAGATATTTCAGCTTATGTTTTTGAGTAAGCAAGCCCAATGAAACCAACCAGTTAGAACTGTTCTGGAAAATATAACTTCGGACGAAAAAAGACGCAACGCACGCAAGAAGGTGTGTATCATAAAGACACATACAAACATTCGTGATACTGTCCTCAGTCCGTAGGCCGCATAAGCATCTGGGACAATTAGAGGCGGTCTGCAACGTGTGATACCAATGTTAACAAGTGATCGTCTATTGAAGAGTGCCTGTTTTGTGTTTGCGCGCACAGACTCGGGTTATAATTCCCTTTTCATATTTTAAGTTCGATTTGGTTTGTTATGTTTTCTGTTTCTGTGCCCCTTACTATATCTGAAACCAACTTTTTTTTAAATAAAACCTACCTATTTAATACAGTCTGACATAGACGTTGAAAGTGTAAGCTATTTCTCACTAGCAAGATCAAGTCAAATGAACCAGTTCAATTGTTCTGAATTCCAGATGAGACTTCAAACCCACGATAATTCAAATCACCCACCTATCAATTACTGAAATAGAAGTGTGGTCATTAGTTCGAAGTCAGCAAGAAATGAACAGAGTCGGAAGACCTCGAAAACATGTGACCTAGCGATTCTTATGCACCACTCAGTAATCCACACATCTAATTCCTACAGACGCACAAAGTTTGAAAACAGAGTTCCCTTGATCCAGTTCGCTAATGACGAAAGAGGGCATAGATCGTGAGATGTTAACACTTCATTTACTCTCTTCAGTCACGAACGTAAAACATTGGAATATGTAGGACATACGGGTAGCAGCAACGTTAGAAACGGTTAGCCATTAGACATTGAATAAAAGAAGGACTGCTGTCAGTTCCAAGGCAGACAAGCTGCCTGACACTCCAAAAGATTGTTTTTGATGCGTTGTGTTTCGTTGTTCATCAGTGTCTTTGACTAGCCGTATGTTTACTTGCTATCACAGAGCGAATGTACATCCAATTACTGGAAACGAGTATACGGTCAAAGGCTTGCCACAGGGTAAGGAGTTCGAATTCCGCGTGGTGCCAGTAAACGCCGCTGGACCTGGTGAGCCAAGTGAGCCAACTCCACTGACCAAGGTTCAGAAACCTAGAGGTAAGTTTGTCACGACGTTGCTAGTTAAGTGCATTCCACGGGCTGGCTTTTTTGATCGCGACCACAAAAGTCTTCAAAAATGAGCTTGTTTAAACGTGTTTTTGGATTCCTTTTAGCCGCTCCGAAAATTGGTCGTGATGCTCCCAGAGAAATCAACGCGACTAACGGTGAACCCTTTAAAATTCGCATACCGTACAGCGGCAGTCCACCAGATGATATTGAAGTCACAAAAGTGAGCAAAGCTATGCTCCATTGCTAGAAGGTTCAATTGTTATTGGTCCATAAAATGTATCTGAGTCGTGAGTGAACTATTATAGATGTATAACTTGAGTTTGACCCTCAAACTACAGTTTTACAGAGATGTTGAACCTAACAACTTACCAAACACATATGAGAACACAGATCAACAAATTCACTTTGATTGGCAGATTTATAGATATTATAAAGTTGCCAATGTTTTCGATAAAATCTCACTAGGTACATTGACACAGTCCACCGCGATTACAAAAGATTAATCGCAATATACACGTAAGCGATAACGTTCTCTTTTGTATATACAAAGTCCTGCCAATGGTTTTACGTTTGTTGGCTTACATATTCCTGAACGACTCACGGGGCCGCGTATTTTCATATTGGCTGGTATTGTACAACATTATTGAATGTTCATTGAACATTATTTTGACTTTGAAGCACGAAGTTGGCTGGGTCCAGTGAGTGCTGCTTTGTCAGAAATTTCCAAGGTTTCAAAATTATCTTATCTCATTATCATCCGAACTGAAAGACAGAGTATTGGAAACCAGATGACCCATTAGGGCTTAATGAGAACAAAATGGTTTGCGTTAATTGCGTCTAACGGAGGTTTGTGAAAGGTAGGTTAGGTTCAGTGTTATGCCATCTGAGGGAAAGTCACCACCATTTTGCCAGTCACGTTACACAGTTTATGAAGGGTAAGAAAGATTGAAGTCAAGGCTGTGCAAAACGAAACCGGATTGTTTGTCACCATGTATTGATTTTTGGTGCCATGCATCGACTGACTGGTCGATATATTGGTAGTAACTGACAACGACAGTGGCAGAAGGGAAGGTAGATACTGTAAACATCCACCTAAAGCTCCTCCGGAAGCCCAGATCTAGTGTCGAACACTGTTGTCTGAAAATTTGAATGATGATGTCATTGATGACCTAAGAGTGAGAACGCCTCACCGTAGGCCTGTGGGACAATACTGACGTATGCTCCCGTGCCCAGTGAGAATGCATTCCATGTGCAGCTACCGTTGACTAAGTTGAGGCTACAACAGGTGTGTGAGTCGGCAGCGGCAGTTGCCACTATCAGTCAACACGTCGGTTTCTTGACGTGACGAGGGAAGGAGAAAAGGTGTTAAGCACCTTGCAATTTTGATGTCCTATTGCCTCGGGTACCAGGATTGAGAATTTTTGGACTGTGTCGCCATGTCATCTATGGTGTTAGTTGGCGATGGTGCCTTGAGGATTGGCTTCGAAAAGCCTACATATGTGGTCAACTGTCGTGTTGCCTACATCTACTTCTGTTCATGGGGGTCTTCATCTGAGCTGAGTCGGTTTAGTAGAAACTTAAAAACTATCCCGTTTCTAGTGTTTGTCGGGTTAACCTTATTGTTCGTAATTCACTATCATTAAGTAGGAAGACAGAAAGACGCCCGACCACTTGGTTGACAATCTCGTCAGCTTCAACTAACGGTTGGAGTAATTCTGCGAATTCCTTTGTTCTGTACCGCCTCGATCAGCCCTTGCATTCACATTTTCCACAGTGACTCGTCCATGTGGAAGCCATCAGGTATTTGCTGCACTCTTCACAACCAAGTCGAGGGGCGCTTGTCATCCTTCTTTACTTCGCTGAGCAACTGGTTCAGGCGAGTCCTTTCAGTCGGAGTCACCCCTTCAAATGCTGTCTCCGCTAAGGTTTCATATCAATCATTTGTTGGTTGATTGACAAAAGTATCTAGAAATTTCATCCGGATATATTTAGAAGACTGAATACTAGTTGGTTGAATTTCGTCTGGTCAGATGAAATTTGATTGTAGCGAACCTCGACCTAGAAATAAATGAGCCAAAATGGACAACCGACTTCCTGGAACAAAGGGACTTTTTAGGGTACCGCGCCTATGACAAAAAGGTCTTAGCGCTTAGCGTCATGGACAGACATGGTAGAAGGTTAATTGGTTGTTTAAAACTACAGCAATATAAAATAAACAACGTGACATACACTTAGTATATTAATGAATCTGATCATTGGGAATAAACGAATGGATAGTTTACAAGCAAGAACAAACTAGCGAAACAAGGATAAAATTCGGTGTGCAGGTTAGAAATGTTCGAGTTTGCTTAGTTGTACTGCTAAACCAAACTGTAGCGAGGTTTATTGATAAATGGATTGAGAATAACACAACGTTATGAGCAAGTTGTAATACTCTACGTTTCAACCACCTCGGGTGGCCTTCCTCAGGAGTGTTGTAATCGAAATCACACTAACAAAGGAACAGAGGTCACGTGGGATTTGTCGTGGTTAGGTCAATCTGCGCTGCCACTGAATTGGTTGGTCGAATCGTTTGCCTATTAGGGTGAGGTTTATTTAGCCGAACGCATTATTTTGTGTATACTCCCTTACAACCTATCGTTCCGTGACTGATACAGTCTCGACTATTGTTATACTAGAACAGTTAGCAAACAACACGAAACCAACTACTGTGTACAGCCAAGAGGTGTCTGGCGAATGGCACACAGAACTTATAAGTGGAGAAATTCAGCATCAGAGAAAATCACATATAATGGATGTGGTAAAACAAATTTACTGTTGAAAGTCAGCCTCTACAATAGCAGACAGAAATATTACTCCACATGACCGTCGTAGGATCCAGCATTTAAATTTTAAACGGGTCAGATAGGGAATCAATGTCACAAACACAATCGATCTTGTAACAACAAAAACAGAAGATCGTGGAGGAGAGTGATCTTCAATAAAAGTTTTCACCACGATGCATGCAATGCCGAGAAAACGAAAATCGATAAAGTGGAATAACAGGAACCACAAGAATTATCTGGGGAAGTAATCTAAATGTACGGCCACCAGTAAATGACACCACGGTTGTGTGAAGTTAACTATCATGCGTTTTGTATACCCGGAGTAGGTCTATGACGTTAACGCTCAGTTGGTGTGGAAAAATCCTGAGTACTCTAACTGATCGGTTGACCAACATAGCGCACAATAAGCATTCTCATCTGAATACCTAGGTTTGTATCCTTCAGATGTCACGTGATATAGAACCAAGCAGCATTGAATGTGCCAGCCAGTAGCCATTTTCAAGTCTTACAGAAGGTTTGTCGCTTAGACCGATGTTGCTGACTAAAACCATTCCTTCAGATAAGAGTATGGTTACTCAGTAATTAGATTTCAGTTGTTGTATGAACGCTTTAAAGACATAGAACTTGTAAGCGTTCTGAGTTATCTAAAACGGAATTCACTGCCAGGGACTCTACAATCTAAAATGAAGTTGTTGTTTTAACTGGTTTTTCATGTTATTTTTTGTTTTAATCAAATTACTTTCTGTGACAGTTCCCTCCAAACATATACCACATCCATGATGACTATAGCTGTACCTTCTTACAGTTCAAAGGCACAAGAAATTTAAGCAAACAATTGAGATCGATAATCGTTCTAATCTTGTGAAACTGCATTATAATCTAAAAATCAAAGTAATTTTACGAATAATTGGATGTATCACAATCTTCCAAACTATGAGTTATATCTCTTACGGTTGAATTAACAGTAAATTTCTGTATTATAGGATGGTATACCCGTTGACTTGAACAGTGGACGCTTCCAGCTGACGATTACTCCTGATGAAGTGATTATCACAGACACCAAGGCTGAGAAAACAGACGAAGGTGATTACAAGATCAAACTGAAAAATGAGAAAGGTGAAGACACTTTGCCATTGAAGATAAAGATACTCGGACCACCAGCCAGTCCACAAGGGCCTCTGGAGGTGTCTAACATCAAGGCTGATTCCTGCACGCTCAGTTGGCGTCCACCGACGGTACGTTCCACATTAGACGAATATTTTTAACACTACTTGCTATTGCCCAACGGTTAGGCATCGTGCACAAAGTTTCGGCGTTTAACGTTTTACTACTTAAATGTTACCTAGTAATAAAAGATTTCCCATCTTTTGTTGCCTTCGTAACACAGGATACTGGAGGTAGCCCAATCACACATTATGTCGTGGAGAAGCAGGATTTAAACACCGGAGATTGGACGCCGGTTAGCAAGTTTGTCCGCACACCCGAATATGACGTGCTTGGTTTGGAAGAGGGCAAGAAGCATAAATTCCGGGTGCGAGCCGCCAATGAGTTCGGTCTCGGAGAACCACTGGAATTGGAAAGACCTTTCACAGCAGAGAATCCTTCAAGTGAGCTAACTTGCTAACATTCTTACAAACAGCAACTGTAGGTCTAAGTTCCTTGTGAACATACCTTTGTTACTGTTTCTCTGTGTGGTTTTTTCACTTAATTGGATCACACTATTGAAGTCATCCTTCTTCAACTGATGCACTTGGTGATTTATACGATCGAATTCTTGTTTAACAAATGCGGTTTGATCGTCAATTGTGTTGTGATACAACATACATCAATGCGCTCTAGAGTGACCTCAGTATATAAATTTTTTTACTAATGTCGGTAGATCATTGTGTCGCTGACAGGTCGTACAAAGCATTTCACCAGACGGTCAGACCAAGAATAGGTTAAAGACGTATGCCGCAGCATTGCTTATACAGCCCGAGAATATTGACTAATCGATGCTCGTGTCTGATTATGTGCTACATGATTGGCCTAACTGGTTAACGTCATATGAAAAAAAGATCGACAGATTTAGTGGCTTCTATTTAATTATATGTTGATTACTAAATCGTAAGAAGAATGTATCTAATTGTTACAGATTTTACTCATCCATTAGGGAACTACCACAGTTAAGTTCAACTGTTTAACTGTCTGTCTATTTTCGATCGTTCTTTGTGTCAGCTGCACCAGAAGCTCCGGGGGTGCCTGAAGTGGCAGACGTGGATAGTGATTCGGTTACCTTGGAATGGACAAAGCCCCGCGGAGATGGTGGTAGTCGCATTAGTGGCTATGTGGTCGAGGTGAAGCCAGCCAGTGGCGGAGATTGGGAAAAAGCACAAACCGGACCGGTCAAAGGGACGAGTGCAACAGGTACGAGATACGTTATATGCGATGCTTGTCAAGTTACATGTTCGCAGTCCAAATGGTTATCTGACACTTTCGAACATCCGATCAGTTATGAAGAAGAACGACAATAGTACTTTTAAAGCAGTTAGTTCCCTTCATAAGTTTTAACAAAGCAGTAAGAAGACGGACAGTGGTAGGTACTAGCATTTTGTATTGCCTCTTCAGTATATATATATATATATATATATGCATATATTGTTGACTCACACAATTTGTCTGCCCTGGAACTGATAACAGTTCTTGTTTTGTGTAAACCTAATCGTTGATTGTTTCTATTGTTGTAGCTGTCCACATGTCCTATAAATTCCAATGTTTTACGTTCGTGACTGAAGAGAGTAAACGAAATGTTAACAGCTCGCGACGTATGTCTTCTATCGTTACTGGTGAACTGGATCAAGGGAACTCAGTGTTTTAAGTAAATCAACTGAGTCTTTAACGTCTTAATAGCATCAGAGCCTGCCCCAACCATCCAGTCAGTTTGTGTTGTGGGGCACTGCTCATAGATAGAATCAGTTCGAGTGGCACACTCGGTTTGTGCGTTTTGGGTAAGCCGTACAGTTGAGGTGTTGATGAACCACCGGGTGTGCCACTCAGACTGATTCTATCTATGAGCAATGCCCCACAACACAAACTGGCTCGATGGTTGGTGTAGGCTCTGACGCCAGTAAGACGGAAATTTCACACATATACCGTTAAAGACATTTGATTTAATTGAAGATCTCAACAAAGCCAATCTAGCAGACAAAGTCATGTGTACAGTAGACGTTCAATCACTGTTTACGCATGTTCCATTGCACGAGGTGATTGAATTTATATGCAATCTGATCGAAACGGAAGGTTTTGATATAAAAATTCCCATAGATATGCTTAAACTGTCTCTACTACCGTACACGGAGAATATCAGTTTCAGTTTTCAGAGTTAGCCTTATCGACCAATAGACGAGGTCTTCATGGACAGTCCATTAGGACCGATGCTAGCGGATTTTTTCATGATGATCGTAGAAAGGCGAATGGCTCAAGACATTTCGTCGCTGCCGTTGTACAAACGTTATGTGAATGACATTCTCATGTTTGCGCACTCTTCGCAAAGGTTCGATGAGATAGTAGACTGGTTCAACGTGTCATGCTAATCTGACAGTCACCTGTGAGGTGGACAAGAACGGATGCCTACCGTTTTTAGACATCCTCATCGGTCGCAAGGATGATGGAACAGTGAAAAGAAATGTGTATCGAAAGCCCACTTTGATTGGTCAGTATACACACTTCAAAAGATTTACACCAATGAAGAACAAGCGAGCATCGGTCAGGACATTGTTTACGCGTGCCAGACGCATTTGTTCATCAGAATGTTTAACTGATGAACCCCGACTGTTTACAACGATGTTACAGGTTAATGGTTATCTACTGCGATTTATCAGCAGACACAACCAGCAACGTGTAGCAGTAGACGAGGTTTCCATGGTTGGAAAGAAGAAAGTCTACATTGAACTACCATTCAAAGGTGACACTTCTTCACTTCGAACAACAAAACGCCTCGTTACCTCCATTAAGCGAGCATACAATGTGGCTGAAACCGTAGTAATTGAACGAACTCGTAAGCTACCGTTACCTTCAGTAAAGAGAGAGCAACCTATTGGCGCCAACTCACACTGTACTTATCAATTTGTGTGTAACTGCGGCGAAAGTTACATCGGCAGAACCGATAGGTGCTTGAACTCTAGGATGAAGGAACATCTGCCGAAATGGGTTTAGGATGTGACTGCGTAGTCTACTCCCTTCGTTCCGGGATCACGCAAACTTCTGGCTTCGTCTATCACCAGACACATGTTGGCCACCGGTCACCGGATTAATCCCAAAAGAACATTCAGGATTATAATGCGCCACGCTAATCCACGTTTCCTGCGTTTTGCTGAAGCGGTCGCGATTAGTTGTCTCATGCCAGCATTGCGTGTACAAAAACAACTATATGTAAACCTTCGACTCCCATGGACGTGATAGTTTTGCGTTGTTGTCCTCCACCTAATTTGCTATTCCATTTTCTTCACCTCCACCCCAGTGGTGTTATGTATATGTTCCTGGTTATTGTTATTTGGTACTGATGAGGCAGTACGAAATGCTAACATTTACCGCTGTCCGTCTTCTTACTGCTTTGTACAAATAGTACTTTAATTCATGTGTTTACCCGCAAACGTATAGGTCGATTTGGGTCATGCCGGCATCTCTCAGGTAGAACAACTTATGGTCGGAGTCTTCAAGTTGCTACTGTTCTTTTGACAGCTGAAGTCGTTTTTCACTAACCCATCAGCATGAACTTGGTAATTAGTATCGTTGATAATTGGTTGGCTTGCGCGTGGTAGCATCAACCAACACGACATGGGTGTTTGGTCAGACTAAGTGTTTTACAGGCGTCATCTGGTAGCTATGTAGCCCAATCTCGATCATAAGACAAATGAACTAATCAACTTTCTTGAATCAGTCACACTGAGTCTGTGTCAACAGAATTCTTTCCAGGGTGACTTACTCAGTGGCATGAGCAGACAGTTCAGAAGTGCTGTTCCGTAAATTGTTTGACCGATATCGATTTGGACATCTGAATTGGTATCAAACCCACTAATGACCAAGGTTATAAACAAATTCACTTGTAAATCCTATGAGGTGTCCAAATCATGTGTAGACTCGTTGGTTTAGGTTTATTGGTATGTAGTACGATTGATGATAGCCTCGTTTGAATAGTTACACTGCAGCATAACCGACTTCGCTTACGTTTAAACTAACTTATTGACTAGAGTCGGATGCGTTTTGAGCTAGCTGGATGACTGTACTTTGTAGGTTGATGTTCTTGTCACAGACACACACTACTTGTTCTATTAATATCGATTATGTGAGCGACACTCGAACCCATTCCTAACGCTTTGGATTTCTCCTTTCCATTGTATCGCTTCACTACGTTTGTTATAGTGTCTGGTCTCAAGAAAGGCGAAAAATATCTATTTCGTGTGTCTGCTAAAAACGAGGCCGGTCAAGGAGAGGCAAGTCGACCGACACGTCCGATCGAATGCAAACCAAAGTACAGTAAGTCGTTCATATTATCTAAGACCATGTAAGATTAATTGGTAACCTTATTCTGACTTCATCAAAACGCTAACCGATTTTTCCTAATGTAGCTTCCAATTTATATGTAGGAACTACAGCACCCGTTATTCGAACACAATGGTTAATCAATTTCTGTTAGTTATGCATATGCAAAGTCAATTTCGAAACGGTGATATTTCCCTATCGCTCTGTTTAGCCGCCCGCAAAACTAACCTGAAGCATCCGTTTTATCTTCTCACAGTGAATTTGTATGTGAACATGTGGTAATCCAGAAGAACTTTACATAAATTAGCTTCTATGCCTACTCAATCTAGTGGCAACCACCGCTCTAGTTATTTGCTTTTTGTCAGTGTATTTTTTATGATATCAAGCTGGAAGACAGGTTTCTGGGTCTTACGGATCGAATAAGTTAGTTCATTCAAAACCTGACATCGCATGAATTTGGCTGGCAAGGTTGTGTGAAAAAATTGTTGATTTTTCGTGTATCAAACTATCTGTTGTATACAGAGTGATTTTGGGATGTGACATAGTTAATTGATGAGTTAACAGCGGTAGCTGGAACCAACCGCTAGTAAGTTAGGAGTGATAGGTCATGCTCATCTCTAGTGACCAACCTGATTTCCGGTTAGAAACTTTAGGAAATCTAATGACTAATTGGGTTCAGTAGTGTGGAGTAACTTTGATGTGAAGGCAGTTCAACTAATTAAGTGAGGCAGCAAGAGTCGCAAGGTAGTTGTCAAACCGATAGCGGCTTTATCACAGTCTCAATTGCCGCATAGGTTGCAGGAAAGTAATTGTTGTTTGTCAGGTTCAGGAGTCATATTCTGTCCTTACCTCTTCAGTTTCTTTACACTGCAGCTTGTTCCCATTAGGGTTATCTAACAGCAAATGCCTAACTGTGTTAAGACCCAACTTCCTCTTTCTCATTGAATCTGAGCTGTGAGGTTTGTCTTGGTCTGAACCAGAAACAGAAAAGTGGTTATCTGTCAGCTAAATCTCGTGTGATTCACAAGTGCGCAACATACATCATGATTCATCACGCATACAAGAGGATAAGATAGCCATATCTGTTAGGTTTACCGTATAGCTGTAAGATGAGATTGTGATTTCTTGATCCACCAGGTTATCGTTTTTATTTAATAGTTGCAACACAATCTATGATAGTTAAGTCATGTTCGGTTCGATAAAAGTGATTCAACGATAAAAGTTAAGCTGTTCACATAATAGAAGTCTGAAGCTCAGGTCGGTGGTGATTACAACAACCGCACTGACAGTTGGCGTTAAGAAATATATGTAGCATAATACTTTTTACTGTTGAGCAAACAGAGATGAAAATATGTATATGAATGCAAAAAGCAACACAGATGATGAGTGGTCTCTCACTGATTATACATATACACGATTAGCAGAGGGTTAATGCAGTTGAATTCTGTAGTTTGTTATTTACACTTCATCAGCAGTAATTTGTGTTTACGTTTATGCAACTCAGGTTTTTATCGTGTGAATATTCGCACTGAAAGCACATGTTTGGAAGATGTACCCAATAATTTCATCGTCAGATCCGTAAATCGACAGTTACTGCAGGTCCCTTCAGCTGCATCTACACAATCCCTATGTATAAACAATTAGGAATATGTAGATATGAAAACTCTATCAACATAATGTATAGATATGCGTACTTGCGATCGCTGCCCACCAGTAGCCTGTGATTCCTAGCAACTTCAGTAGTTATGACTAGTTAGGACTACTAATGAGTAATTCGGGGTTGAAATTTGGATCTGACCATCATAGCAGTTAATTGTCCGGTCACAGGATCACTCTCTTTGGTTAATTTCAATAATACCGCTCGGATGAAATTGCGCGACTAGCCATCGGATCACAAGTCAGTATGACTATACCAGTCAGAACACAACAACTCTTAAATCTGTTACATCCTGGTAGGATTATCTCAGCATACAAAGTTGATCTTCCTCTTCATGGATTTACTTCTGTGGTTGGCGGCGTCCGAAACGGATTAGTCTGTCACAGTGACTAAAGCCAAAGGACGCTTGCGCTTTAGACCATCACCCCAGGTGGCTTGCGCTGCACCACTTGCGGTTCCACTCACACATCACGTATCCGGCGTAAACCCGAAGGAATAAGGCCAGTAGGTGTGTGAGTGGGACCTTTGTGTCCAGCCGGCCAATGCTGATTAGCCAATGGAATGGCTAGCACGAGAAGGAAATCCTTATCTCTCAGAAACTAAACAGAGAGAGGGACTGCAGTGCCAAGAATAAAGGTATGTAAAATGTAATACAAGAAGCATTTCATTATACGGGTGTATGTAAACGCATTCTAGAGAGGATAAAGTTGAAAAACAAAATTCAAAGTTGAACTACGAAAAGACCACGCAAACGATTAATCATTCAGTACACCAAAAAAGCTCAAGAAAAGAATGGGCGGAAGACTACAGACACTCAAGGTTCTGAAAAGAGAAGCGAATTAGTTGCCATGATCGATGCAATCAATAACAGAAATAGAGTGGATATACTGATATGACATACCTGAACCTAACATACTCGTCGTCTCTTCGCCGACGGTGCACTATGAGTACACTGGTGACCTACTAATTCAAGGTGGCCAGCGCATTCGCAGCCGCACATATCACAACGCCATATAGTCATGTCACCACGACTTATGGCACCGATGGTTCCCTTGCGTACTGCGCGCTTTCGTTCTCGGCCGCGCAATAACTGCTCGCTGAACTCGCGGTTGCCAGTCCGAATCGTATTCCTCCAGGCAGTCCGGTTCAACACTAAGTCTTCCCAACATCTATAATCAATTTTACAACGTGAAAGACTGCACAGCATCCTGTTATCTCCGCTTTTGACCACCAGGATTTCGCTTACCTGATCTCAGTTGTCCATACAGCACCTGCTTCGAACTACGGTCATCACCCATCCGACGGACGTGACCCAGCCAACGAAGCTGATTCAACATCAGCAGGGCTTCCATCCTGTTCATGTCCGCTCGTCGCAGTACCTCAGTGTTCGGGACCATGTCCGACCACCGAATACCCAAGATGCGTCTTAAACATTGCAAATGAAAGCGGCTCAGTTAGCGCGCGTTCTGCTGATACAACGACCGAAGATCTATAAATTCAACAACCCAGACATCTCCAATAACATTAGAGGCGGCTAAACGCGTCGAGTCTGCCAGTCATTAGCCATAGAACCACAGTAAACACAAACACAGCTGACGCGTTCTCTTCGTTTATTCAGGTGATCACCGGTTACTCTTATTCATCCATAAACGGAGTGTGTAATGTTGACTTTCGTGGTTGATCAACACTTCATAGAGGATTCACACTAGTTTAACAAGAATTGTTGCCTACGACTGAACGTTGTGTCACAACCGCTTGCATGAAATCACCAGAATGCAAAACGACTTGCTCTCTTTATCAAGTTGATTAACATAGAATGAAAAGCTCGCATGACAAGTTCATTCACGCACCGTCATAACAGCTAAAACAAAATGAAAGAACAGTTAGCCTAAAAACCAAAAGAAGTGGAGCCCTAAAACAGGCCTGACCTCGGCTCAGAAAACCAAGGTAGACATGGTGTAACTGGTTTATTCCCGCGTACATTGACGAGAATAACGACGAGTGAGTAAGAGAGCCTCAGTAAACTTGTGCAACTTAACATCGCTGCACATCGTAATCATGCGAAACAATTCAATTGCTTCTGATTTGACTGGTCAGACTTGTGTTTAGCGAACGACAGAGTCTTTGGTTGACTGGTGCACGGCTGTTGCCTGACTGGCTCACTCAGTCAGTTTGGGAAACGTTTCTTGATCCGTTTCTTCAGCTGTCTGTCTGTCTGTCCTCCCGATGTAAGCTTCGCCGCAATTGCTGGTGATCACAAATACAATGGTCGGTTGAGAAAATAGAGTAATGCTTTTTGTTTTGTGACAAAGGCATGTCCCTGGCGCGCTCCACAAGAGGGATGAACAACACCACAGGTTTAATGTAACCCATCTCAAGATTGGGTCTTAATCTACAAATCAGGTTTTCGTCTGTTTAGAGTAGCTCTTTGTATGTTGTTTTTTCCGTGTACTTTAAAGAGTGTCAAGTTGTTTGATTGTCTTTGGAGGTGGGATAGCTTTTACCCCGTTAACATTCTTCTACAACCGAGGTAAACAGCAACTTGAACGTTTATGCAGGCTGTTCGATAATTACGTGCATACTATGTATCATTTAACACATGTTTCAAGGCAGAGGTTTACATTCCGGCAGCACTCGATTTTGTCAGTTTGGTCGTATGTAACCCCAGAGTTGCCTACCTATGATAAACATCACACCCTGACAACCACCTTATCACACCGTATGATCGCAAATGATTCTGCGATGAAGCATTAGTGATTATTGTTTTTTCCAACTCTCCGTTCAGCCCCTGCTGGAAGTCCAGGCTCAGTGAACGTGGACAGTGTGGGAAAGAATTTCGTCGATTTGTCTTGGGACAGACCAACTAAAGATGGCGGAGCACGATTACTTGGCTACCAAGTTGAAATGCGCAAGAAAGATTCGCCTGATTGGATTCCTGTCCCCCAAACTCCCAATGGTCAACCGGTCGCGGGCACTTATCTGCATGTGGATGGTCTGAACGAAGGCGATGACTATCAGTTCAGAGTTCGAGCCATCAACGCTGCTGGGCCAGGCGAACCGTCCAATCCGACCCCGATGGTGAAAGTTATGGATCGGAAAGGTATGTGGTAATTTTGATATGTTAACCGACACTCATTTTCTACCTGGAGACGTTGACTTTTGTTAGTTACTTTTCCAAAGTCTCTAAGTTTAACTACTGAAGTGTAGTACGTGTATCTTACCTGTCTCAACTGAATGACTGATTGCATATCAGCAGAAGTGGTTTTTCGTTGTAGTGCCTGTTGGTTCATGAGGCATAGATTTTTCACGTTTCGGATAGTTGTGAACAATGGTGGTGTTGTTCGTAGCTCGGGTTGTTGGTTTTGGTAGTGGTATGTTCGCCGAGCTTGAAATTTAGGTTGCAAACGTTTCATCACCAAGCGAGATGATATCATCAATGCGTAAGTGTTTTAGCGCTCAAAAACTATACGCTAAAACACTTACACACTGACGATGTCACCTCGCTTAGTGATGAAATGTTTGCAATCTAAATGCCAAGCTGGGCGAACATACTAATATCAAAAGAGTTTAAACGTATTCAAAGTGGGTTCGGTTTTTGGTTGCGTGACCCAGCGCTGGTTGCGGGAATCGTCTTTAGGTTGGTTTATGGTTGAACCATCTGTCTACATTACAGCGACGGAAACTCCAGATTTCATTACCAAACTTCGACCAACAACAGCACCTTTGGGTGGCTCTGCTGTGTTCGAAGTGCAGGTAGATGGGCAACCTCAGCCAGAGGTTAAATGGTTCCGTGATGGCCTGGAATTTGTGCCAAGCGCCCGTGTTCGTATTCATCCACCGGGACCAGACGGGAAAGCCACGTTGGAACTCTCCGATTTGGACGAACGCGACAGCGGAAACATCACCTGTCAAGTGTCGAATCCGTCCGGGAAAAATTCCTGTTCTTCACCTTTGGAAGTGTTCGGTAAGTGGACTGGATGTCAGACAACTTCCCCATAAACACGTTATTGATTTTCGTCTATTTCATCTTAATTTGGTTGTAACAACTTTATTCCTCCTCTCTTAAATTAGGTTCGGACTAGATGGTATCTATGTGATAAAAATGGGCTACCGAACCGTGAATATTAGAAGGAGTATTAAAGTATCATGCTTAGAAGTGACATCTACTGGGGAAACAGTTCCTTATGTAATCGATAGTGTTTACTCAACTAACACCGAAGGATAGCTTCTCTATGGACATCACACTGTGAACGAAAGCAGGCTTCTTTGACTAACCACTCTAAACATGTTATCTGCATGTGAACTGTCAACGTTCATTGGAACATGTTGACGTGATACCCAAGAAGGATGTATCCACTCACCCATCAGTCTGCCATTAACAACTAGGCATAAAAGTATGAAGTAATCACTGATATATTTCGCATCGTTGCTACTATTTTGTATAATTTGATTGCATTATTCATGATTGAATTAAAGCTTAGGTAATATATTTCATTTGCTTCAAAGATCAATTATTGTGCTACGTTCGAAACATTTAAAACTGATTGAGAACATAACAAACATAACCACACCAAAAACATTTATCGATCGCTTTGTAAGGCATTCCTATGATATATGATGTTATTAACCTATCTTGTCCTCGAAAAGAGGGTGCATTTCCTCAAGATGCAACTCTTTCCTCGTTTTCCTTTGCTTCATAATTACACATTCTTTCCGTAAGCCCCGGTATCTTTATAAGCATCATGTCATTTTTAGCTATTTCACCTACGGAAAATGAGGAAAATGACTGAAAGTTGCTCATTGCGAAAAAAGTTTAGGCATTCACTTAGCCCCTTATTAGTTTATTCGACCTGAAAACATTGTAGATCAGTCGCAACCCAGTCCACCTTCGTATTTGGATATTCCAATCCTAGAGAGATGTCCAGCAATCACACAACCCTATAGCTGTTCCGGTTAGTGTAAGTTATCTAGCTTGCCTTATTCGTCACTCAAACCATCTGGGAACTGTTCGTTATTATATGAGATGATTTTTGATAGGCTTGCTTTATTTCCTTCTTCTGCTTGTTCATGAAGTGTAATTCGCTCACCTATTTATTGTTTTTGTCGTACGATGCCCCCCGTGTGGTTCATGTGAGTTCTCAACTATTTTACAGATTTCCGATCATTGTAACGTCCGTAAGAATCTATCCATACGGTTCTTGTATACGGATGTAACAATTCGCAACGGTGGTCACCTTGATTTGGGAATCGTGCGAAGAACAGCGCAATCTGTATTTATCACACATGAAAACCAGGTTCAGATTCGACAGACGAATAAGAAATGGGAGGGAAGCAGTGTATGCATTTAACGGTCAAAATTAATCAAAAACGCATGACCGATGAACCTTGACCACATATTCTAATATATGCACAGGTGGCTAAGTTTGAAGTTAATAGCTTGCTTGTGTATATTTTTGCTGTTTACCACAGACTCTTATCAAACCTGAGTTCAGATATCAAGATCGCTTGCAAGTCTACCTCAAGTTGCCCATGTGATAACATAGTGTTACACAGTAGATTGACTCAGTCTAAAGTTATTTACCATTTTTATTGTGGATGACACAAACGGCAAAATTGACTTACGAATGAGTTATGAACTCCGGAAAATTAGTCTGTTTGGAACCCAACAACAAATTACAGCAATTACGTTACCCTTCGCAATCTATTTGTTTTGCATGCACGGAGTGATCAGCAATCCCATCTGGTTGCAACCCCAAGTGCTAGTTACTAACGCTCAAACTTCTGATTTTTCTGTGAAATTGTCCTTGATTAGACAGGATGATGAATACCACATGAAGCCAGCCGTCTCTAGCCCAATAATGGATCGATCTATTACGCGTACACTGAGTAGTACAAATAGGCTATCTGATTATAACCATTCCATAATGAATATATTTCGGGAAAGCCTATCAACCGAATATAATTTATCATATAAAACGCTTTTGTGGTCACCGTTTGTCGGAAGATTGCATTCATATCCATTGTTTATTTGAGGATATGGGCGGCTTTCCACCCCTACGATCGCACTGGCTTGGTCACATCAACCACACAACCAACTTTGAAACAGATATGCGCACTTCGTCCGAACGCGTACGAGCTTCTTTTAGAAAGAACGCACATATCAATCCCTCTCTCTTCTTCCAGACCATACGTTCTTGTCGGTTACGGTTTTAAACATGTTAATTTGACGTAAGGACCTGCAAAACTGTATCACAGTCCACTAACTGAGCTAGTATCCAGGTCCTGTGTCTTACGTCATTGAGGCTAGCATGTAGTCTACTGTTGTATACCTCACATGTTTGGTAAGTATGTTGCATAGTTGCTGGTCTGGGGAAAAGAGTATAAAAAGACAGAATATCGCACAACCCACTTTGGGCCACACTTAGGATTCCATGGAATCTTTGTTCGCGATCACCCCTACCTTGATTTACATTTATGAATGGATGTAACTGTCATCAAAGTTAAATAACTGCTAATTACTTCATCTACGACCGCTTATTTTAATTCAACCCAATTTTATTCTAGGAGTTCCCAAGGTGCTTTCCGGTGTAGATGACAAGGTTGCATCTGAGGGTGACTTGATCAAAATCAAAGTACCTTATTCCGGCCGGGGTACCATCTCGCTGAAGTTGAAACAAAACGGACGCGAGGTACCCGAATCTGCAAGGGTGAAACTCATGGACCTGGACGGAATGGCCACAGTGCAGCTGAAAGGTAAGTCGCGTTTCTCAGTTGCAATAGGTGCTGCACGCAAACGGATGGCTGTGTTCGACAGTGTGCATGTACTGTGCCTAATCATCATTAAACCTGAGTATTACCTCCCAAAGTAGGTTGATATCGGTTGAGAGGTTTAAAGAAACGGAGTCTGTAGCTTACAGATTGCAGCTCTTAAGGAAACCTGAGCCATCGAGACCCGAAACAACAGTTCGACGCTATCTACCAAGATGCCCAACTGATGTAGAGTAAAGTCGACCACTCTGTTCAGTTCTAATGGTTGTATATTGCACTGTGAAATAGTTCACCGTACATACACACTTTTATGCGAACAGCAGTTAATTATAAAACGGGTTGTAAGCATATTATTGTATATTGTTAAAGCTAGTGAGGGTTTGTTCATGTGAGGTCAAGTGACCTCATGAGTCATTACCTAAACTAAAGATTATGTCGTTCCGTTCAATAATATTGATGTACCAGTTTGAAAGTGTAATCCGTACAATTTTCCTCCAAATGTACATTTCATACATGCTAAAACGGCACGTGAATGTAACTGAATAATACTGGGTCACTGACTGAAAGAGAAATCAGTAGACTTATGAGAACCACGAGTTCACTATCGTACCACGCTGGGTCATGGTTTCAACTGAAGCAACAGCGTGCAGTGGTTGTGAGTAAACAAATATTTTCTGCGGCTGTTGATTACTACCATGCCGGCAAACTCAGCATACGTCTTTTTAATGTGTAACAAAATACTAGGTGTGCTGGTGACTTAGCCCTTGTGCTCTATTGCGACTTCGATCTTGCGCACTAACTGTTGTACTCAATCCTCCCCTATCATGTTGTCCCGGTGGTTTAGAATTATATGACAATGAAGTGTTAATAAGCTGCATGGTCTTCATGACCGCCCTTATCTTCTACCACGAAGTTGTTGCTCTATAACTCGGTCATGTATAAATACTGCTGTATTCTGATGATTCATTAATTATTGTGAATCACATACTAAGGTTGTGCGTCAAGTGTGGTACACTGTTCCGATGCGTTTTAGAAGTCATTTTCAAACCACAAACTAAGAGTTGAGATTCTGCTTCACGGCCATCTACACAACTCGGAATTTTCAGATTCAATCCTTTACTACTGAACCAACCATTTTTTCCTTCACCTAGACCTAACCTTGTACTATAGACGATCAGGAAATCTTCTAAATATGCATAAGTTTTACATCTTCGAAGTAACTACAATTCATTTTAAACTTTCTTTGATTAGTTCGGATTTTACACTCAGACGCTTGACTTGTTTGGACTTAGACATTTATCATGGTCTCATAACAACCCACTAAGGTTTATACGTCACTCATTGTTCTTTCGCGTGTGTGTGATAAGTGTTAGCATGATTTATTCTAATAACTCCTTTCCTGCATGGTATCATCGAATGCTCGTCTTCAGATTCTCTATATGGCATCATGTTTAATGAAAACATTTATTTCTTTTCCGTTGTTAGATGTGACTCGGGAAATGGGTGGGCCATACAGTCTAGAGATCAGCAACGAAAGTGGAACAACGACTGTACCATTCAATGTTCGGATTTTGGGTGAGTAGAAATGGGATTCCTATCAGCGGGTCCTTTACAGAATGTGTGTTTGTACTCTGGGCTGAATTTCCTACTCATTTCATGATTATGTGATACGTATTACACAGTCTTTCCTTTCCAAATACAGTGAACGCCGTAGTACCCATGCCATACCTACGTAATAGAATGCCATTCGTGTGTGAGCTATCCAGATACGTTGCGCCCGAAAAATCAATGACATCCGTGATGTCCTTGATTCATTGGGCTGTGGTGTTTTATAGTGATGAAGTGTCAGAAAATACACCCAAGTCAACTAGTGGAGCTCAGTAGAGTCACTTGGACGGTAGACTATATGGCGCGAAACACAGACTGCAAACACGAGTGTCGGATACGTTAGATAAACCTTGTGTCCGTCTGTGTTGGGTATTTGGTGAAAGTTTAGACGTAAACTTGATGAAACTTCGATGTGGAGACGCTCAGTTGACTGCTGTAGCAGGCGTTGTCCGATGCGCTTGCTTTAGTCCGTATTAACGAAGTCTTGATGAGGATTTTGCTGACAGGGCGACTTACACACTTCACTCTTGTTTACCCTCTGTAGAGGTTATTACAATGACACACAATGGCGCAATTTTACTCAAGACAGATCATTGCCAACAACATCAGTTGCTAAGCGTTTATTCACACAGGTGTGTGCGTTCCTGTGGCATTAACGCTATTTTTGACGTCGAATGTAGACAATCAAAGTGTGATCAGGCAAGTGTTCCATTCACTCCTGTCGACGGGTTTTCAAGGAGGCTCATTCAGCCTGAAAATGTTTCAAGGTTTTCAAGCTTCATTCTTGAGACTTTTGTTTCTACTCCCCAGGCTGCGAGGTCGGATCTGTCTGAATGTCAACGGTGATAAACAATTCACCAAAAATTTTGAAAAATCATACTATATTAATAGTTGGTGATACATCTCAATGTACCCTATATAATGGCCGTTGACAGAACGCTACATATGTTTAGCAGTGTTCCAAACTTGTTCAATCCTCAAAGCAAACATGTCGTTGTGTGTAGGAAACAACTAGGCTGGCTCAAAGGTACGTACACAGTCTGATGTGAGAGGCATCTGCGCAACCCTGTCACTTGATGAGGTCTGATGGAAAGCCGTAAAGTCAGGGCTCCTCAATCAGACTGGCTGTTGATCTAGTTTCTTCATACCAACCCCGATTTTACATAAGCCAACATTTCTCTGTTACATATCCGTACTGTTTAACCGGTAAGCTGCAGCTTAAGTCAAAAATGCTGATTACTGAATATTTCATGTTGTTCACCCACAAACCTGTGCTGCACGATCAGTTTCACCCTTGTTCGGCTACTTTGAACAACGCCCCAATTAGCAGCCTCTCGCTTAATGAGCCGAAGCTCTTGGTCTTTCAACTGTCAGCCTTAATGCAGCGAGTCGTCGCAATAAAGCAAGATCGTCGTCTGTACATTACTAAACCAGATTCTGTACTCATAGTGTGGCACGTTTTTCATTTTGACATTATATGCGTCTCCGTTCTGCTTTTCCCGTTTAAATGACATTGTGCATCGTGGATTCCCCCCCCCCTCCGTCATTTTACGCCTATTGGGTCCACTTCTCTCAGTCATCACGGGCTAGATTTCTCTTATCACAAAAGTGATCCTCCACTTATGGGCTGCGGTCACATCTCACGCCTACCTTGATGTGACCTGAATGTTGGAATGATTGCATCCCTGACTACTTCACCCATCACACCATGAAAAACACTTAAGACGAGACGATTACTGCCATGCTTGTGTAATTTGTTCACATTCGGGTTTCGGTTCATTCAGGCTACTTTACTACGATCGATCAAACGAGAACAGAACCAACTGTGAACCGTCGACTTGATAGTGAGCATCACGAAATAATATAGTAACCATTTTGAGCTCTTGTGGCTGTAGCCAGTATAGACTGACAGTCCGAAATGGACAGTGTCCATCCACACTAACGGAGTGTGAACAATTTACGTATTCCTTTCAATTGATTGATGCTCCCGTTCTTGACAGAATTTTGCCATTTGGTCCGTTCCGGATGACAGTAATAAACTCGAAAGTTGGATTTAGTGTTTGAGCTCGTCTGTGGTGTGCCTAATTGTCTCCACCGAGTTTAAACTCCGGCGTTCATGCTTTTAAGACTGTGTAGCCACCCAATACATTCTCAAATTCAAGGTGGATCGGATTGCGTTATATTTCTCTCTGTGTAAGCATAGCATCGTAAGGGCGGTATGCAATTCACATTCTTGACTTGAAAGGTGATACTTGACTTGTTAACTACAGTGACTAACTTCACGGTTTTGGATTGTTCATTTAGACAGGGGTGGCAAATACCAGGTAATCCGTTAAAATTCTTCCGCACCTGCCGGCAGTTGGGGGTTTGAATGCATAAAGTTTGTGTCAGTAAATATACACTTCTTGCATTCTTCGTCACGCCCAGCAGCCAATTTGTAAGTAACATGAAATTCCTGTTACCTCATCATTCATGTCATCCAGTTGTCCTGAAAATTAGTATATCATTTGGTGAAGTCAAATGACATCAGTTAATTTTGCAATTCCTGACTTTTTATACTAATCCATAGCAATGGTTAATGGTGTTTCGTGCGCAGTAGGGTCTAGTGAGATAAATTTCGGATTAGCACAATGGTAGGGAAACGATCGAAGTTAACATGACAAAACAGTTAAAATTCTTACGATTAATCTTAAACATGTCGGTCCATTGGATTTGCAACTTAAATTCCCTAAGACCGTCTTCATCAATAGCTGAAAACACAATAACAGAACATCCTTTCGTGAAAGTAACTTTGGTATTTTTTTCTATTCATTTCATTGGTTTAGCTTTACTTCACGTTTACTTTCTTGTTATGTGTGAATACTGAAAGCCATACTGAACCAATTCGAGAACAAACCGAATAGATGCAAATATTCTTTAAATGAATGAACTACTGATACACTATGTGTTACAACCTATCAGACAACAGACTAATTAATTGTTTCGTTCATTTTTGTCCAATCAGCTCCTCCTTCGGAATGCCAGGGTCCTCTAGTTGCTTCAGATACCACGCCGTTCAGTACTCGTCTTAGCTGGAAGCCACCGAAATCCGATGGTGGCGCCAAGGTGAACCATTACGTGCTGGAGAAGATGGAAGTAGGTCGCGATCGATGGGTTCCAGTGTCGTCCGGTTGCCGTGACACTACCTGCGAAGTTCAAGGCTTACAAGAAAACGGGAAATATTTATTCCGTGTGGCTGCAGTAAATGATTGTGGTCAGGGAGACTGGATACAATTACCAGAGCCGTTGATTGCAAAGTATCCATTCGGTAATTGTGCTTAGGTTAAACATCTAATAATGTGCCATCATCAGGATTTCCTCTGTAACCGTCAACTGATCAAAACATTTGTAGTTTATTTTTTGCATACTTGTAGAAAAAGTGTTCGCTCAGTCATCCACATTGATATCTAATCAAAATAAGGACCTTAATACCATCATGGCTCAAGGGATTTGTATACTTGACACATTTTGCAGCAGATTATTCTCAATCAGAAAGTGTGTGTGAAGGATGACAGTGTTCGATCGCAGCTTTCCGGTTGGATAGACAGATGGATCACACGTCCTATACCATACGATTAGAAGGACATAGACGAGCAGTCGGCACTCCAGATTATTGAGAGGTACATCCGATCCTGCTTAGGTTATGTGGTTTGCATTCATCTTTTATTGTGTTTTATTGTTTTCGACTAAGGAGAATCAAACGAGTTACAATGTCCGATTCTTTGGGTTGATTTTTCTCTGCTATAGACAGATGACTCGCTTTTTCTGCGTAACTTTAAAAAAAAGACGCGGTCCGAGTTGAAGCCCTTAATGGATTGACTTAACGCTAAAGTTAGTTGATACTTACTTTCCAAACACTTGGTTTCCGAGTGTAGGTATGGTTCTAATTCGCTCATAGATGTGAATCTAATGATTTGTGTCGAGACAAACCGGCTTGATTTTCCCTGTCCACTCATATTTATCGGCATAAAGCAATCGTGGTCACTATACCATTATATATCTCGTGTTCTCTTTCTTGAACCCATTCTGATGTGTACAGATAAACCAGGCAAGCCGGGAGAATTAACTGCAACCGATGTGGGTTCTGACTTTGTCAATCTATCCTGGGCGCGTCCGAGTTCCGATGGAGGCGGTCGCATCCGTGGCTATTTGATAGAAAAACGAGACATTGGTGCGCCCAACTGGTCCCGCGTGACGCAACATCCAGTGCTGACTACTAGCTTCAATGTACCCAACCTGATCGAGGACATCACATACGAATTTCGTGTGATCGCTGTCAACGATGCAGGCGAGAGTGAACCCAGCGTGATCGATCGTCCTGTGTTGGTAAAGGATCCCAAAGGTAGACTATTTGTGATTTTCCGCTGTACTTAGTTTGAACAAGGCATGAATACGTTGCAGTAATTAAAAAATTGCCAAATTGCCATTTTATTTCAGCTGTCTCACGTCCCACTCTGGTGGGCAGCTTACGACCACAAACGGTTAATGAAGGTCGTGACGCAGAGTTCGAGATTGAAGTCGACTGCCCTTCTGCGTACGAGGTGACTTGGTCCAAGGGTCCACGCGATTTGGTCCCATCGCACCGGATTGAGATGACCAAAGAGGGTCGCAAACACATACTGCGCATTTGTGATTGTGGTCTGGAGGATGCCGAAGAATACAGCGTGAAGGTAGCAAATCGTGCCGGTTCCAAAGTCAGTCGTGCATCGCTTGCAGTCAAATGTGAGTATATCTTTTAGAGTATTTGACTGAATGAATATGTGCCGCAACATACTTATCCTGATGTCAGTTTTATGGTTGAGACAAATTCGGTTAGCATACTACTTGAGAACATTCGTTCTTACCTTTTAGAACACATTAAACAAAACTATAAGAGCAGGCCGGCATCCTCCACATTTTGGCAACCCATTACATATTTGTATATATGTATAGAGACCAAACCAGATGAATGTTTTAACTGACAGACTACTGACTACCAGTATTCATTATATAACTGCATATAACCAGTAGTCTAGATTGAACAACACTCACGATTAAACGCAGCTGTCGCAGTTCCGTCGGCCTCTTTCGAAAAGAAGCACTAGGCTCGAGTTTCGCTCTCATTAGGGCTCGTCCGTAGTGCATATCTTTGCCACCACCGGGATTATAACTCCAACCATGCCTTCATGAGGCAACTGTGTTGACCGCTACTGCATTGACTTCACATTAGGCACGACTGGATCATCATACGTGAATCACTTTCGCTTGCGAGTAATGATCAGGTTGCCTGACCGACTGGATAGGAGACACGGTTACTGTCTAGTAACGAGTCTAATGCTTCTTTTCGAAAAAGGCCGATTGAAAAGTCTATGGGAATGCGACAACTGCGATCAATTGTGGGTTATTTTCAATCTATCTGAGTACCAAAATACCCTACTATTCATCAGTAAACAGTAGTGTTAGTCGTGTGGTTTAGTTAACATTTGAATCACAACACATTCAGCAAATCGCACTATCCGTCAAACGCAGACATGCCTAATATGTAAGTAATCCATTGAATACCACCGCTGATGGTTGTAACTTGCTCAATAGCTAAAACATAAGCCAACTGGCTAGACATGGTTCTTCTGGGTAATTATCATATCCGTCTACATGTATGCTCGTATGAAAACACTGTTCAATTTATGTGTGCTTCGCAACAGCCAAACCTCGAATTAATCTGACAAGTCGTTGGCTGGAGCCAACTGAATGGGATCGTGGGGACACAATCAGAATCAAAGTTCCGTTCACTGGCTATCCAAAGCCTACTGCTAAATGGTCACTGAATGGAAAAGAACTACGGGAAGGAAAACAAGTAAAAATGGAGCTGAAAGAGCGTCATGCGATCTTGACCCTAGAAAATGTGGGTGAGGAATTTGCTGGCAAGTTAACGATTCAGTTGGAGAACGAGATGGGTTCGGATTCTGCAACTATTGAACTTCGAGTCAACGATCGGCCTCCACCACCTATTAATTTGAAGGTGGAAGGAGTGTCGGATGGGTCTGCCTTACTCTCTTGGGCTATGCCTTCAAACACTGGATACGTATCACAATATATCATCGAACGTCGTGAACTCCCAGGTGATGCCTGGATCCGTGCAGGAACTAATCGGTAAGTATAAGTTATTGTTGGACTTGAACTAAATACATTTCTTCAAGTAAAGCCACATCTGATTCAGTTTTATTTTTTGTGTTGCTTCGAAGTTTGAATATTCCTACTTTTGTTATCTGTCCCCAATTTGAAAGGTTGCGCCTATTTAGAAAAAAATAATCGTGATACACGGTCCCAGTACAGTCATCCATATAGTATTTGAACCTCATACCAATCTCCATTTTTTATTCATATTTCACATTTATCAGGTTCTCAACTTACAACTGTGAGGGTTTGCGTAACGGTAAAGAGTACGAGTTCCGAGTGATTGCCGAGAACCTTCACGGGCGCAGCGATCCTTGTCAGCCAACCCCTGCACAACTCATTCAACCGGATTCACGACAGCGAGGTGACCGCCGAGATCGGGGTCAAGGTCGGGGTGACTATGACGGGCCGCCGATCGATAATTACGACCGTTTCTGTAAGTGTCAGGATTTGACTTACTCCGATTGCCAATAAGTGGTTTGCAGATTTGGTAATCGGAGCTTTGGCTGGGTTCGAACCAGCGACAGAAACAGCACAGTCAAACGCAAAAAACGTTCTGACAACCGGGCTACAAATTTATGTTGGGAGCTCAGAAATTTTGATTAGCTTTATTTTTTATCGGGCTAAGTTTAGCAGTACATCTGCTTTACAGTTCGATGTTATTTTGAGAACAAGTGCACATACATTTTATTGGTTTTGATTTCTTTGTAGATCATAACATTTGGGATAACAAAGTACCACTTCCGACGCAAATCCACAAAGGGGAAAGTGTATATGATTACTACGATATCCTGGAAGAACTGGGCAGGTTTGTGCCGACCTTTTTGGATTACACTATTGTTTTTTGTCCTCTTGATGGATCATCATTACTATCGCGGAAGCTGGGTTTCACCATCTCATATTAACTACCTCTTTTCTGTTTTCCTCATTCTGGTAGACTAAATCTACTTCTAGCCATGAACTGTGTCAAGTTGGACATTGGTACTGCTGTCATTATTTGTATCTGTCGTCAGTTGCTTATTTAGATTCAAAATTATCCAGACGGATTTTGGCCGAATTCCAATAAGGAATGAGATTCATATATTCATGAGTTGCGTATATACCCCTGGCCTTGTGAAACAGCTACTAACGGGAGCTACAGAATTACCCGTATTGATTATCTCCCATGTAGCTTTGACTCTGGCGTCAGCTTGAATGATATATTTTACTGATGTCTAAACCGTAAATTTGAGCTCGATCGGTCCAGAAATTCCTCTTTTTCTGCTTCAGGATATGAAGTGTGAACAACTTATTAGTTTAAGTTACATCGGACGCAAGCGAACTTCAGAAGCCTCGTATAGTTACGTTACATATCACTTAATTTGCTGAGTTAAAAAACATCGGTCTCATGCTCATGGGTTTCACGTCTAGGTTCGTTAGTACAGATGGAATTGTCACCTGTAGCACATCGGCTGTGTGTTAGATCCACTACCTGGCAAAATCTCTAACCAACTACTTTCTCCACCTGTTCCAAGCTGCTTCTCTCTGTACTTGTTCAGATTGAATCGTGTAACACGCCCACTATTCTGTTCTATGTTAATGAGTATGTCTGTGGCCTCATTGTACGACGGTGTAAATGGTCATCATATCTGCGTCAGAATGAAAGCATCTGCTAATCTGCGCGCTACCCAACTGCAGCTACAAAGGTTCTGAACCCATGAGCAAACATGCAAACTGTTTGATCTTCAGTTTAATTACAACACAATAAATATGAAAAACAATAACTAAATTGAGTCAGAAATACGATCAATAGACGTAATGGACGACTTGTTTGTTATCAGTTGCACAATCACTGTTCTGAATCGTGGGCTTGATTGTGGACCAAGGGAGACTAAGTGTCCGCACGAAATTCTTCTGAGTACAGAGGTCAGGGTTGCGTAATCGGATACTAATGGCCTCGGCAACGGTCAACATTTGTAATCTCGCCATTTTTGATCGATTCTCTGACATTCAGTAGACAATCATGAAAACATCTTTCTTACTGACAGAATGATTAGACAAAACAGAGAGAAGACAGGTGTCGCGAGATGTTAACAATTCGATTTAATCTCATCAGTCGACAACATAAAACCAGCAAATTTTATACAAACGGCGTATAGCAACAACAATTGAACGAACCAACCGCATAGTTCTGATCTTTCACGCGCTAATAGTGCAATCAGTTCCATGGCAAGGAGATGGATTGCGTCAGCGCCTTCTGTGCACATAAAACTGGCCGATACTGTTTGATTAGCATAGATTAGCACAGAATGATTAGAGTCGATCAAGTGAGCAACAATTGCGCTTGAAATTGTTTTGGAACGATTTGGAACAATGACTGCGTAACTGGTAACAAACACGTCGTCCATAACATCTATTGACCGTACTTCTGATTCACCCCAGTTATTGTTTTTCATGTTTATTGTGTTGTACTTAGCCTGATGATCAAAAATAGAAAACAAGTCTCGTTCGCTACTTTATCGTTTTCACGACTTTTATGCGTATTTTTGAACGAATTCAAACTGTTTTCGACAATGAATGCGCTTTATGTATCACGTTTTAATTCACTAACCATGAGCAGCCAAAACGCTGTAGTCCTTATGCTTGTGGAACTGGTGACGGTACTTTCCAACGGGATGGATAAACGGATGCGGTTTGTAACATTGTTTCAAATAGAATAGAGCAAAAAGCGCTGTTTACTTTCTTGTGTGCAAATAATTTTTCTGACTGAATATATTGACTTTTTATTTTAAGGTAACTTGTTTGTATTTGAAAGACTAAATTGTTAGACGGTCACACCGTTCGCAGTTCCCACAATTTGGACCTATCCTGAACCTAGATTACTCACACTAGTTTACTCGTATCAGTGAAACTACTTGTCGGTAATTTGTTTGTCTCTTCCAGCGGAGCATTTGGAGTGGTGCATCGATGTCGAGAGAAAGCGACTGGCAACTTTTACGCCTGTAAATTCGTTAATGCTCCAACCCCGCAAGACAAACAAACAGTACACAATGAGATCGAGGTGATGAAAGATCTGAATCATCCAAAATTGATTCGTCTTCATGAGGCATTTGAAGATAAAGACGATATAGCCATGGTTATGGAACTGTGAGTCTCTTTACTCGTTCATCGTTATCTCTTGCACACTAATTTTGATCCCACTGGCTTGCTCAGGATATTTTTCTCTACCGGTGAATAGCACAGACAGTTGAGTTCATACGCTAAAAGCTATCAACATACTAATGATGGCAATGACTCAAATGGTGTTCGGTTTCTCATGATCATGACGATAGGCAAATCAAACCAGCCCATTCGCACAGGAGGTGGAAAACATTTGTGGTAAACATCGTCCTTCATGAGGCAATTGTGTTTACCACTACAACGTTGACCTAGCATTGGGCATGACCGCTGAGCCACACTCGCATGTGAGTATTGCTCAGGTTGCACGATCGTCTTGACAAGGGACACAGTAATTATCCTGGTAACTCCACTCGATGACCCCATCACTAGGACTTCTCTTCAACTCGGATTCACATAAATCCTCAAATCTGCCTAGCAATAGTTTAACTGCTGATAGGTTGTAGGCGATTCTTACCTAATATGAATTGAATATCACTCAAGACCGATCGCAGTTCTCTTATTCCCATAGAATTTTCGACCCACCTTTTTCGAACAAAGCACTATACTCGAGTTTTCCTTGTCGGCACTCGCAAGGGTGTGCACCATCAACATGTTCTAACATGAGCGAAACTCGAGTATGGTGTTTCTTTTCGGAAGGGGTCGGTTGAAATTTCTAGAAGAATGCGGAAGCTGCGATCGATTGTGAGTGAGGTTCACTTCGTATTAACCAAAATTTCCTTACTACCTGGTAGTAACCGGTTTTCTCTAACTGATAACAGTTAGCTTATTATATTACTTAACCGAACGTACTCCTAAAAAAACAGATGATGGCTTTGTTATGTTCAATTTGATGAACTTGACTACAAGCTTGATTCACTGCTTGTTATCAAACTCAGTAACCTGTTTGTTTACGTTAATACCAAGAGCTATATTACTTTAAATAGTTCGATTTGATTTGATGGAAACTGTGCAGCTCATTTCAAAACCTGCAACACCTGTTCGCCCATTGTAAGGTTTCATTAGACCTATCCACGTAGTAAGTTTGACCTCTAAATCCTTTCCAGTAAGCTAGTCCCCCAGGCTTCTTGATAGACAGTCATCCTAGGATAAAGACGTCATACTGGTATTTCGCTTCCTACCTAAGTTAATAGGGTTTGAAGAAATAACGTTGAAAACCAGCAAAATATTCGTCGATTGTTAAAAAATAAGCAAACTGCAGCAAGTTTATAATATCTTTCCCTATGATCTTATTACAGCCTTACTGGTGGGGAATTGTTCGACCGTATCGCTGATGACAACTATCAGATGAGTGAGGCCGAAGTGGCGAACTATATTCGTCAAGTTTGCGAAGGTATTCAGCATATGCATGACAATAACATTATCCACTTGGATGTGAAAGTGAGTAATTCATAACACATGCATATATTTGTATAGCATATTTAGTACTTTCTAATGTCCCATTCACTGTTTGTAGTGCATTTTTGCGTTTTGAGAATAATTGTCCAATCAGATATAGCGTTAACTGTCGCCTTGTCAAAGACTTTTCATCAGCCCCTTTCGGAAAGCCCTTGAGAATGCGACAGCTGCGATCAATTGTGGGTGATATTCAATTTATATGAGAGCCAAAATTTTCTACTACTCATCAGTAACATCGTCCCTATGCACTGGCTTTTTTTTCCAACTGAATACTTTTGAAAGTAACGGTGTGACGAACAATTGTTTCCGATTATTCTTTCTCAAGTCAATTACATAAATCTCATCAATACGTCAGAAGACAAAGCGCAGAAAACAGGAAATGACTGTTAACGAATGACAATAAAGGCTATCATTAGGCTGCAAAGAATAATTGGTTCGGTCCGAACCGGACGTTGACTAGATGTTACGTCACACGGTCAGGGTCGAGTGTTTGTGTTTAGTTAGACTGGATGTGGTTGATCTCTGGCGACGGAAGTAGCAAGGACTGAACATATTTCCTTTGGGTTGTATAGTCTAACAGCAATCGATTCGGCGGTCGCCAGAATGCGTTGACGGACTGTTTTTGTTTGGGTGTTGGCAACTCTGTAAACAACCCGGAATGCTTTGTTGATGTCTGTGAGATGGTTGGTGTCAGCTAGATGTGCAACAATTGCGCTGGTAATTGATTTACGAAAGCCGGTTCCGATCCAAGATGGATGATGTTCCCTGATCCTTTTTGACAAGCACCTAGTCGTACGACCAACATATTCTGCCGTACACCAGTGGTATTGACTGATTGTGGACTGGTAATTTGTCTTCCAGGCTCAATCTTAGCATCAACATTTTTCTGAACCAACGTCTTTAGGTTGCCACCGGAAAGGTACGTCCAAGTGACCAATATGTGCACCGGTTGAATTGATCTGCCGCAATGTCCCATTTAAACGGGAGTTTTATAGACATGGCTTTCTTTTCAGCTGTGGGCATGACCTCACGCGGGATTTTGGCCTTCATATTTGAAGTGATGAATTGCTCTGGATAACCGTTTTCTCTCAATGCGTTTTGAACCGTTTTCAGTTCCTGTTCTAATGCGTCATCCGAACAAATCTTACTCTAGTTGCCAGGCGCTGAGCTAGATACCATTTCTGTTTAAGAGACGCGGAGCTGTTGAAATTGGTGTATTGACATGTCCATGTAAGTTTACGATATACCGATCTACTCAGTGTACCGTCTGGACGTCTGGTCAGTTGGACATCTAAGAGATGGAACTCTTCTGAGGTGAACCGATGGTTAGTAAATCATCTTGTGACAATATAACGACAAATATATCACCTACATATCGGCGGTACATTTGAAGACTGTGAATGGTCGACTGAGGTTGGAATTCTAATTTGCCCATGAATACGTCTGCCTGTAGTGGACCTACGCCATCCGATTGTCGATACACTTCATTGTTGGACATGAACTGCATATTGACGGTGCGTCGCAAACGTAATTATTTTAGGTCTGATTTTGTAATATGAACGTGCTTTCCGGTTGTTCTATCTGATCACACGAAAAGTTAATTCTCTCCACCAACAGAACAGTTGTGAATGGTGAAGTAACGTCAAGGGAGCCCATGTGCCGGTGTCTAATATTACTGTCTCTCACGGAACCCACAAACTCGAAAGTGTCACGGAGAGTATGTGAGCATGATTTCCGTCGTATAGGCTCTAGTACTTCCGCCAGCCCCCTGGCAGTTGCATGATACGGTGAATTGCATATATGAAGTATCGGTCTAAACGAAAAACCACTTTTATGGATCTTGGGGAGTCCATATAAACGTGGGATGATGGATGCGGTTAGTTTCATCTGGTCACACTGAGTTTGTGTGATACGGCTCTGTTGCATTAGTCGTTTTAAGAAATAAGTGATTTAATTTTCAACAAACCCGTCCTGTCTTTCTCATGTTCTGTCTTCCTGAACTTGCTAGTATCTGAAAGTATCGATAACATCTACTTAGTATAATCACATTTGTTCGGAATCACAGTCCCGGCACCTCTGTTTGACCGGGTGAATAGGATTCCATCATGTGTATGTAAAATTATCAGGGCATCCAGATGCTTCCGGGTTATCGGATTGTTGTGAGGTACAGTCGATTGGCGACATTTTTAACAGCCACTGACCAACTCAGATTTAGACTGCTGAAGATTGGCGTCAGAGGAGTGACTCATGTAAGGCGTTTGGTTGACTGGGTTCTCAAACTGGACTTCAATCTCTAACTGGTCATCCTTACGACGTGGGCAACAAACCTTAGGTCCTAACGATGATATTTCAAGCAACTTATCGGCGTACCTTTCCGAGTTCCTCGGGACTTGTGACTGAGGTTTCGCATCGCGGATTTTCCGTTTGAGGTTTAACTGCTTCTTTCTGGTCTGTTTGGATACTATTTTATCCAAGTACATAACGAAATTTTGACATTCTTTCAGTTTTAAACCGTTGATTGCAACTTGTCGTTAGCCCAGATTTCTGTGCATAATTGCTGTTCTCCGTCGCCGTAAAGCTGTCGAATTTTACTACTTCTTATTGTAAGTAGCACATTTTAAAAATGACATTTGAACCGGCAACGCCACTCTCAGCCAACAGTGGTAACAGAGTTATGGTTGGATAGTCTGTAGGGTCGAAGGTATATTGCTCCCTATTCACAGATATCTATTTGATAACTTTACACATGTGGATTCTCATCTTCGGAAAAACCGACACATGTTTACGTGCCACCTTTCGTCGACCACTAATTTTGGTAGTTTTCCAATCGTATTTTGGGTCAGATTTGCAAATGTTTCCGTCAATGTTTACAAGTGAATGCCTATTATCCTCAACAATATACATATTCTGAACATATATGTTTGTATTGATCAAGTGTAGACGACGTTGTAAACTTGGATAGCGGTTGCTTTAAGTAATTGGTTGAGCCAATATTTGCAAGTTTCACGTTATTCTGAGAAAACATCCGAAAGATTCCGACAACCACAAAATTTTAACATTTTTTAAGTAACTGAATCATATCATCCTGTGCGAACGTAATTAACATCCTTCAAGTACTGTTGGTAAGCGATGGGGGTTTGTTGATATTAACTGGACATCGGCCATATTTGATCGAAGCTTCCGCATTCACTCAGGCTTTTCATCTGACCTTCTTTAAAAATAAATACAAGGCTGAGAACTATTCTCGCTATCATCCGGCGGAAGTGCATCGGTTTATCATCACGGGGAGTTGAACTCACAAGCCAATGTGATTGGGCGTTTTGCTATGATAATTAGGTCAACGGTACGATGTTCACCACGATTGTCTCATGAAAGCGTGGCTCCAGTTCGACTCCCGGTCGTGGCAAGGATGTCAGCACCGACGAGCTCTAACAAGAGGGAAGTTCGAGTTTTGTGCTTCTTTTCGAACTCAGCTATTTGATCCATATATGAGAATGAAAAGGCAGCAGTCAAGGGTGTGCAGTGTTTAGATTTTCTCTTAAAATGTTGTGTCAGGATGGCTCAGGTCTCTGTTTGTGGAACATGTTATTGACTACTTTCTGCCGACCTGTCGCCTGAATTGAAATTCCTCATTTTCTGGCTCATCGCTAACTCATTTCAGTTGTGACAAGTTTACAAACGTTTGGATAAATTCTTTTTAAAACGTTAATATTATAGCAAAGTTTAAAATACTGGAATTATTCGGCTTATCTGATGTTACAATCGTTACAATCACTTATCTAATGATGCTGACTAACATTTTCGGATGCCGTTCCACTTACACAAGAATGACAATATAAATTTTCTTATTTGAACCTCCTTTTGTCTATATCTTAGCCGGAAGACATAATGTGTGAAACGTCGAGGTCTACGAATGTCAAGTTGGTCGACTTTGGTCTCTCACGAAAGCTCAACCCAGATGAATCGGTACGTGTCACAACGGCCACTCCGGAATTCGCGGCACCAGAGATCGCACGTTATGAACCGGTTGGATTTTACACGGATATGTGGGCCATCGGAGTACTAAGCTATGTGTTGTAAGTGGTTATGTCTATTTTGATCGCATGCAAATATATCATCCGTTCATATATGACTTTGATTATACTGTTGCAATAGGATGTGTTCCTCCGTAAATAAACGCCATATAGAAGTCTACGTAACTGCGTGCAACAATAAAGTTGGAAGACTGGCCAACAAATGTTTGTTCTTGATAGGTTCTGCGTATATGCTTTTGTGTGTGTGTGTTTGCATGGTTCCCCTGTGACTCGTATAGTATAGCTGGGTTCTATCAAAGAAACCCCTTACTTTGAAAAAACGTTATTTGTAAGAAACCACGGTAGTAAATCTTGAAAAGTCTAAACTTGGTTGAAAGACGGAGGCAAAAATGATTTATCGGCGGAGGGCATTAATTGGAGTCAAGTTATTGGCTGATAAACACTAATGCCCATGTATGTAAGCAGGTCACACAACCTTTCGACTATCATTAACCGGCGTTACCATGGTAATTACATTATGTTTAAATCAAAATAGTATGCAATTAATAACTAAAGTACAGCGCACTGCTGGCTGACTACGAGGGCTGTGTATTTTCTGCAGCATGATTACGTTAAACTTAAACGCACCGTATGACGTTTTGTCTGTATCTTCAGCAGACACAAACACTTGATGAAGATCGCTTTCAGTACCGGCCAACATCACCTTGTATGTAAGTAGTCCGAACACAAGCGTGAAGACCAATTTGCTCTATTTTTCTCAAAACAGCTCAATGGACACAAAGTACGCACTGCTCGTGCTAGCTTTACAAGGCCTTGCTTGCGTTTCCAATGTTGTTAACTCATACATATCTCACTAATTCCACAAATAATTTTGACTTCTAAATTTATTCACTTGATTGATTGTTCACTGAAATTGAACAAACGAGCTTTTTATAACTCAATGAATCTTCTGGAAAATGCATTCACAAAAATGAGTGCATTGTTGAAAATTTATTATTTATATTTCTATTCCGAAAATTTATAGATTGAGCGGTTTATCACCATTTGCTGGCTCCACTACCGAGGAGACTTTGGACAGAGTCGTCCATAGCCAACATTCATTCGACCATGAGAATTTCCGAGGAATTTCTGATTCGGCAAAAGACTTTATTAGCAAACTACTTCAAAAACAGCCCAGGTCAGTAATGCTTACCTTCCGTTACTCGTAGAATTAACATTCACACTGAAATTTGTTACCTCAGGCGGGACGAGTAACCAGTATTTGTGCTGCATTTACTTTCCTATTCGAGGCATGATCTAACCCAGAGTTAATCATATTTCAACAAATGGCTATTTTTTTACATGTAACTATTTTACTATATTTGTGTGCATATCTCAATTACTCCGTTACACACGAATAATTGTCAGTGTAGTCATTTGGTTGACACGTGGAATTCGTGGATGCTCAATTGGTGATCTCTTGGTCTAGTTTTGTACACTTAAATATTCATTAACTTCAAACTATTCTATTTTTCACGCTTGAACAACAGTCAACGAAATACTGCCATGTAATCATTGGCAGAAAGGTGTGAGTGTGTCCGATTCACTTCAGAATAGGAAACATTTTCGTTTTCATAAAAATATCGAACAACTGTGACACACGCTAAGCCATTCTTAGGCCATTGTCATACTCAAATTAAGATTAACGTTTACCAGCTTGTGACTGCACTTACGATGATAATCTGTCACATGACCAAAAACCTAGCTTGAACTACTTGGGTTAGCTGGAGATGGCAGTTTCAAAGGTTGTTTTTCGTGACCAGCGTCCACCGTCTGAGAGGTTTGTGGCCCACGTTCAAAGTGTTTGCTTACTAAATGAACCTTGAAGACCTGAATAGCACGCTTATTGATTTTTCCTCCGTTCCCACTTTCTTCTGTGTATACCCATTTATATCCCATAAAGTCAACGGATGACAGTTTATGAGGCCTTGAAGCATCCATGGCTAAATTCGACTGTTACGGACGATCAGCGAAGACGCATTCCGCCTTCCCGATACAGACAATGTCAACAACAAATGCATGAACGTATGGTAAGTCATTAGCCATCTGGACATACTCGCATAGTGCATCTGAAGATGAATGTCATTTTATTGTCAACCACGACTGGTAATCATGTCTTTCTGATAATTGGGAGAACAAGCAATCGAAGTACATTTGCATAATAGCCTTTTGAAATTGACGGTGTTATAACAGGTAAAGTATTCGTTCGAATTAATTTGCAACCAAGCGTTTACCAACGGAAAAGATAGAATGGGTTTTTACTTGTGTTTTGATTTCATAGTTTATAGACTGAGCTTTATTCAAACTTTGAAGAGTAGTCCGATTCTCGTACAAACAAGAAAGGTGTGCTGCAACACAGTTCAACTGACTGAACACTTATGTTCGGATGTATTCTGACAATTTCGTGTGTGTGTAGTAGGTAGGATATATTGTATACATTTTTCTTCACGCTAACCGATAGCCTCATCAACTCGTCTGTTCTTAATGGTTTGTCAGTTATTTCAGTCTATATGTTGTCAAGTATGTGACCACTACTGAGTACTTTGAAAACATAAATGAACGCGAGAAATTAATTTTGACTTACCACGAAAAGGTCCCTAAACAATTTTGTCAGCAAAACAAACAAGATAGAAAACGCGAAACAAGTGTCAACGGCGGTTTTCTCGGTTTAAGTGACACGCCCAACATTTTGCGTCCAAAACAATCCGAGATCTGTGAATGCTTAAATCTTAACACATGAAGAGTCATTGATAAACGGTTGTGAATTGTGAATGAAATATTTGTTTGTTTTCTGAATGATTTTTCGAGTGGTACGTGTTCCGTTCTCTTGTTTTGGCTGGAACTTGAACTTCGTTTTACGTGCCAAAGAGGTGCGTATGCTACTTAGTGTGACCGCTGGCGCACATACTGTAGTTAGACAGGAATAGTTCCTAACTCGGCTGCCTTGTTAGTCTACGTTAAATAAGAAAGGAATCAATTACTATTTTTTACATGAGTGTATTATCGCCATTAAAATTGACAGTTTTGAACGTCGTCAGCAATATATGTTGAGTAACAATCCTCTTGTAAGGAATTGGTTACCATGTCTCGGTAATCGCTAATGATCGACTATAGTCACACTCATATAGACAACCAAACCGAAGATTTCAAGCCGGTTAGCTGCCAATGGCTTTTGGCTAATGATCGGGCATTCACAGACACAAAACGTAATCACAAATGGTTGGTCCCGTCGTCTACGGACTAGTCGATTGGATAGTCCTTATTGAGTAAAGTCTGCCTCTTCGGTTAAAGTATTGTTGACTGACTGGGCAGCATATCTATTGTTTTAATTTAACTGCTCCTCAGACTAGTATGTTAAACTGCGAGCGTACCAAATGGAAAGAAACATCAACGAATAAGCACTTCTTGTTCTTGTCTTCCTATCTCAGTCATGCCATTCGATCTGTCAAACTTTGATTCGGTGTTCCAAATTTGCTACCTTCCCGATCACAATAAACGAAATGTTCTTCCAGAGAAAATGATATAGTTTACATCTTTTCATTGTCGTTGTAAAGTTTATTAGAGGAAATGATTAGGTATACATAACGATCAACCAGTAACTTGTGTGAACGATCAGCCAATGAAAGGTCTTCATGAGAATTGCTCCAACATTAATCTAGTTTAAAATGGGAAGATGATTTCGAATACTTTGTTTTCACAATAGTTGGGTGTAGTTCGCATTGATCCCCCAGAATTGTGTTTACTGGGGTCTACCGTGAATAGGCCAGCTGACAGATTCAGTAGTGTTGGAAAATGTATTAGAAGTCCGACTGCCACGCTTGACTGATAATGATCGATGACTGTCACTGTGGTTTAAGTGTCTAGGATCGACTGTTGTACGGGTAAGTATTCGGCCATTAACTGTCTCAAAATCTGTGACCATCTACTATAAACCATACGATTCGATATGGTGCCTCCAGTGCATCCGCATATGAACGAAGGACGTCAGAACGAACACTGATTATTTTGTTACTGTCGGTGATGACAAAATTATTTGTATTGTTTGTAATACCTCATGATAGTCACTTTTGCCACAACCAAATTTAGCTCATACCTGATAAACACATGTATTGATGTTAAACTGATTCAAAAGGATTCAAAATTGGATGCCGTGAGCCATTCAGGTTATGACAATCTCTAGCAAATGTAGCTTTGACCGATTCAAACTGGCAGGCTGTGGTAGACAGCAACCAGCCTGATAATCGAGGCGTTAACGGGTCATAAATCACCTCGTGTTTGATTGTTTGGAATGATGCTGGAGTTGGTAACTCGAGTTGATGTTTTATTAACTCGCCAGTTTAACAGCTTGTTTACAGGGAGTTCACCATCAAAACGATGTGATATGAGAAGTATGTAGGGGTAGATCACCCCATCCAGTACACCTAACTAATGGTGACATCACATCCTTTGGTGACAAACATTCGAGGAACAACTAAATGCCTAAACTTCTTTGTCTTTCTATTCTAGTCTCAATCGATAAGCAAGTTCATTCTTGTCCGTAAACGGTTACGTTGGTTAAACGATTGCCTCGATTTTTTTTTTCAAAAACAAACAGATGAAAGGTAAATCACAGTATACCTTTCAGAAACCACTCAAATATCAGATCTACTCACGACGTATTAGGGCTAACGTACTTAACTTAAATAGCCTAGCTACTTAGAGACGTTCATTTTAGAAAAACTTCAGAAAAATCAGCTAACAGTAACCAATAACACCATTTATACGGATCCGAACTGTCGCACGTTTCCTTTGTTTTAGGGTGAAATTTGGCAACGTAGCCCAGCTATCGGTCATTTGGCCAACTATTCGTCTCTGCGCCAGAACATGCGAGAGAAATACAAAATACACGAAACTAACTTTGGTAAGTTTATCTGCATTCCAAACTTGGTCGATTTTGTTACTGATTGTGATCAGTAGTTACCTCAATGTCAGGTAGCACTCGTTTTATAATCCGTCTACGTCAGATAAAAGTTATGTGCTTTTATACCGATTGTTCTGTCCTCCGTATAGATCGTAAAGAGGCCGGACCACGATTTGTCAAATGGCCTCACAACCTGCTGGTCGGTGAAGGTGAGAACGCTCAATTCGATTGCCGTGTGTTGGCCCTCTCCGAGCCCATTGTGACATGGTAGGTGACTGAAAAACTGCCGTTATTGTCACTGCTTTTGTCGTACTGGCATGGGTGCACTAATTGGCCTCACCTGTTGCCATTCACAGTGAAATATTCTGTGTAAAAGACTATTTACTGACTACATACTACAGATAGACAGATGAACTGTGATTTTCTTACTACTGTGTTTTAGGTACAATGTAATACTTTGATAAACGTTAAGCGCACCTTTTGAATCTGAAACTGACCTGGGTGTTTATTATTTTCAAATAGATGCGGAGTTCAATACGATACTCAGCTAATAGATGGTGTGACATTCTGACACCCCA
>JTDE01000189.1:28986-65453 GCA_014338405.1 Paragonimus skrjabini miyazakii | reverse complement strand
TTCAAGTGTATTTTACGCTTTTTTACTCCAATAATTGACTCGGATCGTAGTTTGCGGCGTTTCTAAAAGAATGGGTCTCAACATCACGTATGAATTCGGTAGGTGAGGTGGTCTGTGACAAGGTCACTGAACTATAGACAGATCAACTGTCTGTCACTTGGATCCCCGGATCTCGTTTTTACTTCGCTGCGAGTAGTTTAGTGTTCTCAAGGTAATAGCCAGTAAAATTTGCACTGCAAATGCACACAATCTCGCATTTGTAGATAATGAACGACAATTTACTTTCCGTGGGCTACCAGTTTAGACAGTTCTAACCGCCCTGTAGTGTTACCGTATCTTCCGGGCATTCGATAGTCCGCCAGAGTTTCCTGGTGTCACCGTAAAACAGCCTCTAGGATTTGACAGCTCTGGGTGGTTCAAGAATCAAAAGAACGAACAACATTAGTCCTAAAATTGACAATTGCGGAACGCTGTTGTTTACATGCGACCAGTTTTACAACCGTCTATTCTCCTCGATGTTGGGTCTGCTGTTAGTTAGAAAACCTCCAAGACACCTGAGTAAGCGTTCATCGAAGCCATAATTATGCGGCTTTCGTTACAGGATGTAGGGATCAATCCTGCCAAAGACTTTGGAAGAATCAAGCTAAACCACATTGACGGTCAATCCTGCCTTTGCAACATTTGTTCAAGAAACACGAGCAATCAACAGATGTGTGAACCGTGATTATCCCCTACAAATGCCATGCTGCTGATTACATCATAAGTCCAAGGTCTATTACCATAGACAGGAGAGATCAATCCAGTGTATTCTCCATTCAAAGCAACGCTATTGGTCGACAGTTTGCTGGGTCATTCTTACATGCATCTTTGCGAATAGATGTCATAATGAACTGCTTCCAGGCTTTTGATGGACAGCCACTTGACAAAGACAGGCTAAAGAGTACTGCTAGTGGCTCTCCTAGCTTGGTGGCACAACGTTTTCAGAAAAACGGGGAATGTTGAGTCTGAGTCAGGTGATGTGTGAGCAGGTGGGTTCTCTAATTTAGTCCTGACTTGAAATTTGGAGGCAGTTCAGTCTAATTACTTCTATTTGGTCGACAGTCGTCCGTGATTAGCATTAATGCACACGTAAGTACTGTACACTGTACACTTAAGTACTGTTTTTTGGCCACCTCCACATTTGTATCGGTAAATTCGCCAGAGGTTTGAAGTTGCGAAATGCCAACATTACTCCATGGGTGCGCTGCGACTTAGCTGTAGAAAAGCCTAGGATTCACCTTCAGCTGTTGAGCAAGATCGCGTTGATAGCAAAACTGATCCTTTTTGATTGTAGCCGTGCTACGATCGCACCGCATAACATTCCCAACGAAAACGAGTCCTGGTTGAGACCTGTTCCCTGATGACGGTCTTATTGTAATCAGACGTTTAATTCCATTTTTTGAGTGTCTCGGTTTTTTCATAAATCGCAAACACTTTACTAGAACATGGCTGTAACAGCTTGAAAGATTTTGTCAACGATGTCTTGCCAGTGATGAGCAATAGTAATGTTTTACCAAGTATTACCGAGTAGTAGTTAAACATCGAATGTCATATTTGAAAGAGGTTACCGAAATACCTGAGGCATTTATAGGGAATATACTTGGAAGGATTTGAATATAACGGTCTATTGAAGGCCGCAGTGTAATGTAAGTGTAATGGAAGTGTAATGTAATTCGGACGAAACCAATGCTCATTTATAACAATGCACTGTTATTAAACTTAGGATTTTGTGAAAAAGATGGTTGACTTCTGTTCAGTTTAGTTTTATCCTTTCGCTCCAACTGTTTTCTGATCAAAAGGCATTTCAACGGAGTTCAGTTAACACAAAGTGTGAAACACATGCAACGCTACGCTGGTCACGACTACTCGCTGAAAATCAACCGCGTTCGACCGGATGACACTGGGCACTACACGGTTCGAGCCGAGAACAGTTTTGGCCGTCGCGAATACCCGGTTATGTTGACCGTGCAACCAATACAGGAAACTAAACGAGGTGAAAATCGATTTTTCTGAGGATTGTTTGGTTTTTCTTGATCTTTCCGATATTCTATGATTACTTGTCCATGCTTCTATGCATCAGCAATCTTGTCATGTGAAGTGAACACTTATTGTACGATAACTGAGTCAGATAGTCTCATCAGTAGGTTACGTTCATCCTAGGAAATTGATGAACTGATTGATGAATAGATTGTATGTTGCACGTAAAGTTGTTCACAACCACTAAGATTTTAGATTCTAGGAGACCATCTGCTGTTGTTAAATATTAAGTGGATTTAACCAGGGACTGAAAGTTTTCTTTACTACGTCATAGAAACCACTGATGGGTGTGATAAACACAGGATGAAAGGACGCTAGCTTTCAAAATATGTCGCCGAAAAGACAGCAGCCGATACTCTTTTCCTTCAACCAGGCATTTTTTTAATCACAGTGTTATGTTCGTTTAGTTAGGCATCAGTTGCATTTTGATCTTAGCAAAGCGGTTTGGATAGCATGGAGTAACAGTTCATTGCGTGACCTAAGTCTAGTGTCTTATAATCTCTTCTCTTAAATCCTGGTAACGATGATCCGTATGAGTCATCGGTTCAAGGGCCGAATACAGATGAACATCGTGTCAAGGGACAAACGGAAGTGATGTGTTATTTTGTTTCGAACGTTTAAATCAAGTCGGAACTTTAATCCTCTTTGTTTGGTCATGCTCAAAAGCATCGTGCAACTTTCTAGATGACGTTCACATTGTACCCTTGAATGAATTATTTTTCTTACGCACACGTTGCAATCACGTGACAACACTCAATAGAATGGTCTCTTCGTTCTGAAGTCATACTAGATCAGACGGACCTATCGCTAGTCATACCCTTCTAGAGATAGTTCACTGGTAACAACGCTGATTACTAATCGGGTCCCGGCCAATTTGTCTGAACTTGTCCAAGTCTGAGCAACTTGTCAGCAAACATTAGAAAGTTGAAAATTTAACGTTGTTTGTCTATTTAACTTTTAAACGTTTGAATGCCATACATATTTCTGTTATCTGGGAAGATCCAAATAAGGGAGTTAGAATGAAAAATATCTGAATTCGTTTAATACATTCCGAAAACTGCAGCAAATTTGTGGTTACAGTACATCATCCCTGAAAATACCCACAATAATTGAAGCCCAATCAAGAAGCCTTTTTACGAGGCACAAACTCATTCTGCATCAGTTTTTCCACAACGGAAAACACTGTCCCAGAACTATATACGAACCATTTTTGAAGATTTAAGTTGGGTTCTATCCTCATCAAGAACAAGGGGTGTCGAAGTCTTATTGGACCAATGGAAGCTTGCTTGTACATTTTCCTTAGAGTATACCAACAAATGACTTAAGTTCGTTCATGAGCCATCGTAGTACATCATTCTAACAAGCTAAAACCTGATCTACATCAAACTGAAGAAGCTAATGTAAGCCCTAGTCAACAGTGGTTCAGTTCTTTTAATCACGTTAACTCAACGCCCTCTGAATTCTTGTTGGGACTTGTGGATAGGAAAACGGTATGAAACATTTTGTTCTGGGAGTTGGTACAGTTTGAATTAGTGACTTGACTGACACAGTGGTTATATAAGCTGATGACCGTCTGCTAGATACTGAAAAAGAACGACCACTTCTGACCAGTTTTTGAAGGTCTTTAATACAGTCGTTTAACTGAATGACATTCCATGAAAAAAATATCTTTTTCCTCAAAATTCCCTCTTCAAATTGATTCTCAACCGGTGTTTATGATGACCATGTTGTTTATCCGTCGGTTAAAAGTATTCTGGTCGATTCGTTATTATTCAGCTCTTGTATAAACATTGACAATCTCACAGTATTTTAACCCGCTTGTAATCATGCTACTGTGCAGCTACAAATGTCGAATGGTGTACCTCCATCTAGTTTTGTGTTTACTTACTATCTATGAATTTCAAGGGCTTGCAGAGAATGTGATTTTGCATCCTCATGTAGTATTCATGTAATTACTGTAACAAACTATGAGTGACGTCATGTTTTGACCACAAAGGACGCTTGGATTGGGAATTCGTTTATTGTGCAGTATTGTGACAGTACGTTGTCATTCGCCTTGGTCGAACTTCTTCCATAGAGAGTAAGCACTATTCCGATAACCTCTTCTTGCCCGTCGTCTTCCTGGCGTTCGGAGCTTGCCCTTTTGTCCCTGAACGTCACCTGTGAGTAATATACTACTTGTGAGTAGTATATTACTCACAACGAAACTGCCTGTCATACAACAGTCATTCAGTAATATCTACAATACTTTTCAGTGGTACGAACAGTATTGCTGATTTTCCAGCACTACTCATAAGATAATATCTGTTTTGACGACTTTGACTAAACTATTCAACGTTTCCCATTCGTATCGATCGGAACGTGAGGGGTAGAATACTCTCCTTCATCCATAGAACATATGCTTCTGCTTTCACCGGGAAGCATTTTCTGCTTGAGAGGCTACCACGTCTTTGACAGGGAAGTGGTCCGTGCTCATTCACAGTAAACATACTACTCGATCTCAAAAGTGAGTGATTATTGTAAGCCCCCTAAAAGATACACTGAATCGAACACGGTTTACAAATGCGCTTGATAGAATTCGAATTTTCTGTTTTAGCACAAAGAAAACGGAAAGGTTCGGTCCTGAGAATAACACGATTAGTCCCGCTGGTTGCACTCAAGTCAAATCAAAAGACGAGTGCAAAATGCTACGTTGTTCCGCTCCAGAATGTGTGCCACAAGAGGAGAGATATAAGGTATTTATATAGTGCGCAGTGACTTACAAACATTCTCGAATCATAAGACTGAAGGACAATTACTAAAACTAATGGTTGAGATCACTAATCAACCAATGAACACAGCGGAATAAAGACCAAACAAGTAAAAATATAGCGAACATTGCCTCTGGATAGTTCTTGGAATTTCTGTTCATTCTGATTAGGCAAAATCGTCTCCTTTAAAAAGGAAGTATTTTTGGGGGAAAAACAGGGGCTTTCCTAATAGTGACCCTCACGGTTAAGTCCAAGACGGATGAGGAGAAACTACCAAATATTTTTGGGCACATCTTGTTATCTGTAGACAAGTGTTTAATGTTGTTCCAAAATATTTCAAAATTAGTTTTTTGAGAACCAACCCTTATGATAGTAACCAATAGTGATATATAATATATATATATATATATATATATATATGCTCAACGACGGGACGTTTCTTGTTCGGCGGGTTTGAGCTATCAGAATGTGCTTTATAGAAGCAATCGTCCGTTGATCATGCTCTTGATCCTTTTCTCTCTTCCACAGCCGTGGGGAAGTTGAAACATGTGATCTCTGAAAAGGTACATGGATGTATGCATTCTCACCCAGAGTTGAACAAAATTAATTTCGCTGTACTATGAGAGCATTGTAATGTGACTGTAATCAACTTTTCACATAAGTACTTCAACTTATCGTCTCCGAATGGAGGCCTAGTATAGATATTCTTCAAGGACGCTTACGTAATCGTTATTTTTTGGACGAAAATATCACTTGTTACTGTGATTTAACTACTGGAGCACACCCATCCGACGTTCATCAGTCATTCGTTGCACATTGTTTGTTTTTCATCCAGACAAGTACTTATCCTGCGCAGTAATTAACATCTATAGAGCATGCTTCAAGCTGAGCTTCACCTGGGATGTTTAAATCGGGTACACATTTCGACTGATTGCCTGAAACTTTCGTTAGTTTTTATAAATCTGTAGTTTAACGGGACAAAATATTTTCAGTTAATTTCGGGCACCAACGCAACTATTCGACTTTACTCAAAACTCCCCACAGTTTTTAAAGAAATACAAAACTAAGCATTATGTCAAAGGCTGTCCTTACAGTTCATAAACTTAAACCTGAAACACGCACTGCGTCAACTGCTAGTGTAAACGGTTACATCCTAGCAGTGCTTTCAAGTGCACATTGCTTGTTAATAATATCTTAAAAACCAGTTCGGATTGTATTTGCTGTTTCTAAAATTTGTCCACTCCTGTCAGTCACGGTATGACTTCAATTTCTCTCCTATCCGCTCCCCCAATCAGAACCATCGGAGGCTCCAAAACGCAAGAAATTCGAGCTCACTCCAGTCGAGATGTTCCAAGAAGAAGAAACTCCGGCCCGATTTGCATTTCATCTGAGAAATCGTTATATTCAAGAAGGAACCGGAGTGAAATTGACATGTACCGCAGATGGTCATCCCATGCCTTCAATGACCTGGTACAAGGTAAACTGATAACGTCTTAAATCAATCGATCATAATTTGCGCATTTCTTGGCAGTCCGGAACGACATGTGCTTTCTGCTAGTGGTCTTAATTTAGTTTTGCCTCCAATACCTTGTTTTCATTTTGTCAGACAATCGTTCATAACACAGCATATGCATTGATGAGCTTCCACTACAGGTTGTCCACTAAGGGCTTGACACAGGGAAGTGGAATTAATCACTGGTAAACTAGGAACTATAGATTGTACTCGACCTCCAGGATGGATCATTTTGACTTGTCCGATCTCCCACTGGAAGTATTTCAATGGATAACTGATCCGATGTGACGACCAAGCTCGTTTCCAATGATTTATCATTATGTTAAATAAGTCACTAGGGAGAGGGGGAGATGATTGTTTACCCTGATGATGTATAATTGAAAACGAGCTTGCTCGCTACACCTTGTTTCATATGACTTGGCTTGGAATTTTATGCGAGATGACTAGTGATCATAATTAGTTACGCGAAAGTTGCCGTGTTTTCTGTCACAGAGATTCACTCATGAAATGAAACAATCAGTCAATCAAAATGGTATGATCTGTGGGAAAGCTGTCTTTCGAATTCTGTCTTATTCCCACAGGGTATCCAGCAGTTCACTATTAGTCACGTACTTTCTGCAAAGTATGTTCTGCCTGTACTCTGCGACTTAAAGTTATTAGAAATCTCATATATTGAAGCATTCTCCCTTAACCTCGTCTTTTTACTTCCATTGGAAATTACTTAAAGTTTGTTCCTGCGTTGCACTTTGATTTAAATAAGCAGACTGTTCCGTGACTATATAACTGTAACATAGTTGCTGGGTTACAGCTTGAGGTTTCATATCCGATGGCGTTCGGTTACATTATTTTTTCTATAGTAAGCCGTTCCACTTTGTCAAATTAATTAAACACTTGAAGAAATGTTTCGATGTTTTTTAAAATCTTCTTTCATCTTCTTTGCTATAATTTGGTCTATCTTGACAAGAAAACCTTTACAGGTTATTTGAAAAGTTTTTACCGTAATCAAACTTGATTCAATACCGAGTTGTTCGTCTCTCGGGCTGGAGCCTTCGTAACTCACATAGTTGGTGGCTTGAGACGTTAGGTGAGATGGTGGCTAACAGAGCTCAGTGGCGTGTATGTTGTCGTTGTTTGGTCGAGTTGTCTGTGAGGTGAATGCATTTAATGACGCGAGGCGGTGAAAGCCGTAAGGAAGCTGTTTTGCTGATGACGTCTGACATTCACTTACAGCTTTGGTTGTTTGTTTGCAATGTGTAGGCACCTTGATGTTATATGTTTGAATATAGATATAGCTATTTTTAGTGATTAGATCACCCCCCCTTTCCCGTTTTTTCTTTTCTCCTCCTATACAGGGTTTGCTTTTTCTTCTTCGTGGTTGTGTGGCAGTTAAGCATCAGTGTGAACCACTGTTGTATTGTTGTCTATGACGATGATGATGATGGTTTGTCGTTTAGAGGAACTTTTTTTATAGATCTGTGCTCTGGCTGCTTTTGGTATGCTCACTAGATAGGAGTGCGCGTGTGGGGTGATCTCACTCCTTCACTGAGCATAATCAAACGTTACTTCTGACAATCACATGACCTCTTCTGTCTAATTTTCTCGTTCAGGATGGATACGAATTGCATAAAGGAGGTGGAAATTATGAAATACAAACGATGTTGGGTATCAGTTCGCTGGAATTGTACTCATGTTCAGAAGAGGACAGTGGTCGATACTCGTGTGTGGCACGCAATAGCCGTGGTGAAGATGAGACGAGCTGTAAACTAATCGTTGAAGGTGAATTACAATCGTTCTGATTTACTTTAACTCGATGTTCTTCGGTTTCAAAAAATTTACACTACTTTAGGACATGTCCTTGAACTCTGTGGTTTGACCACGAATGGTTGCCTGATTAAGTATGCAACTAAACTCAGGACTGTAGTAATTTATTGCAGTCTAACGTATGGTTGTACTTTTAATTTGGCAATGAAAATCTAGCATCATATTTGGTGGAGTATCGTGTGAGTTGTGTCTTTCGCATTCATTCTCTTTGCTCTTTAGACCTTTATGTGCGGTTTCATTCAGTGAGCTTGTGGTCTCGCTCTAGATCACATTAAATCATCCAAACGGAGGTTGTGTGTGGTCGTCTGTTAGGTACGTGCTTTGACCACGTTTTTACTTCGCAATGGAAAGGGTGCCTTCAAAATAAACATATGTTTAATTGTTTGAAAATTCACTACAAATTGTACTCAGAAGACGCCATCTGTGATGGTACGTAGCATATCAATTCGGGCTTGCTAGCGTCACGTTGCCCAATTCTACACCGGAAAAGTTTTGACAACCAAGGCTCAAACATTAGACTAGAGAATGGAAATCGACGTCGTTTCTACCGAGTCATCTCTAGTTAAGTAGATTCACTGGATATTTTGTGTAGATGTCTTTGTAATTTCCGGCGAAAAACCAAACAGGTGTTTGTTATGTGAACTGCGACTAAAAGATAGAGTGACATGACATTAATTCGAGAGCAGTAGGATTTAGTTTTTTTTTTGCTGATTGTATTTGCTCAAGTACGAGCATCTATATCGGATGTTTTGTCATGATCCATAATTGATATCTATCTGTATGCATATCATGCTTATCAGTTGAGGGAACTGACTTTTAATGAATTGCATTCACTATGTGTTTACATTTGCAGTTGCTTTAGGATCTAAGGATATAACGAATTAGATGCTAGTTTAATCTAATAAACACACTATCCTTACAAATGTTCTCTTCACTCAATTGTTTTGTAAATTGTGAACGCTGGGCAGAAGCTTACCTCTTTTAGGACGTCACAACAATGTTTAATTTTATTTCTCTTCAGAAAGCTCACATTTTTATGTCACAGCCACAGCGACATGAGTTTCGCTTGTATCTCGTGTATGGTAACTGCTAGCATGCTGTGTTCCATCAACCTCTGTGAAATACAAACCCAGATAGATAAAACAGGATTCCGACCCGGGCACAGACATATTGACAGAAGTTTATTGACAGAAGTTTAGTTTTACAGCAGATCGTGATGTGTTGACAGTTTTACAGTAAGTCGACGGCTGTCGTTTGTCGGGATTAGAGACCACGTTCAGTTGGTGTTCTTTACAATATCCGATACTGTTTTTTCTGAGAGATACTTGAATCCGACACGATCTTTTTGGACTATTGCAAATTGAACGATAGTGTATGGACAAGTGTCTCTGATGTTCATCCTGTAAGTTATTCTTTGAAAAAGTGTCCCCTATTCTCTTGCTAATATATCACCATCTTATAGAGGACGCGCTTGAGGACATTTACCTCCCTGGCTTTGGACGAGTGTTCACATTCCACTAACCCAACGGAAACTGCAAAACTTACTTAAGTTCTGCTCTCTTTAATTCCATAATTGATTGCTGATACTGTTACTTCGATGCGACTTCACGTGTCCCAGTTTCATGTCCATAACGCCATTTAGAATTAGTAAGCTTTCCATGAACTTGATTATTCCACTTATATGTCGTGTGTTTTAATCTTCTTTACTGGGCTAAACCATTATATTCTCATCGATTAATCGGACCTCATCTGTGTCTGTTTTTACACACATGCGCTAAGCCTGTGCCTTAACTAGCACCATAATACGCGGCCAGATTTAGACACCGACATTTCACTCTATCCAATCTCATATAAATCATGTGATACTGCATATGAGGCAACAGACATACATGCGAACTCACACACTGACGCCAGACCTCCCAAATTGATCAAAATTTTGAGTAGATGATTTATAGTCCCACGAACACTCGGCTTCGGTTCTGAGCTTGTAAATTGTCCACTCTAATAAGTGAAGTATTGTTCTTTTATCACTCTCAGTAGGCCGTTGCTAAATGTGCTCTGGTTATAACGTGTCTAATGCAACTAGCATAGTGTGGTGTACTGTCAGGCAGGAAGTGCGAGCATTCCAACTCTCGGCGGAATACCTCAACCTAGGGGGGAGCTGCGTTCAAAAACCCACAACGAGCGGATGGAGGACGGTGTGGACGACCGGATGACTTATCGCTCGACCGGATCGGACCAACGGGCGAGACGTTGCAGCTAAATCAGGATGAATGACCAAATCGAAGGCGTGATTATTCCAACACTCGCAGGAATATCGCGACACGGCCGTGGAGTACGGTCAAAGCTCGTAGTGGATAGACGGAGGACAACACGAGCGACCGGACAAGCCATCGCTCAACAAAATCGGATCAACGGACAAGGAATAGCAGGCGGAAAACCCCAGATAGAAGGCGCCAATCACACATCTAAACCGGGTAGAAGTGCACACGACGTGTGAGCGGAAACCGGGGGTTGTTGTGGTCTGGAATGCTGATTCAAAATCACGAGCGCGCGTGTGGTATGGTAGCTAGCGTGTTGGGCAATAAATATTGTGCTTTATTGAACGCTTTTTCGGTACAATAGTGCCTCTTGCGAAGATTAGTTTCTACCACATTACCGGTTTGTAAAATTTGTGAAAAAACTCAGATAAGTGCCATTTTGAGAAACGCGTAGCAGACAAGCTCGTTTTTGGTGTTTCAGCATCGGGCTAAATACAACACTTTTATAGAGTTTCGATTGGGGTGATAGATAACATATCACTGAGATGATAGATGTCAGTCCCTAGTGTCTGTCTGGTTTGAGTCCTTTTACTCAACTACATAACGTTGATCACGTGAGTTATGCGAAGCCTGCGGAATAAGCGACACATGGGTGAAATCATTCTCTTCTGTGTTTGTGTACACAGCCATGGAGGGTTCATTGTTTAACTTAGCGGTTTTGGGGCGCACGGTGGTGATGCATGTGGGTAAATTGGAATGGCTTCTGCGATTGCTGGTGTACGCTCTATGACCTGCCTCGATTGTATCTCACATGTTAGATAGATTGGTTTAAACCAATCGATCGGATTGATCAGATGGTTTGACTCAATCAAATGCACGGCGACCGCAGACAAACAGGGCTTTACGTTAACCACAGGTCGAAGCTCCCGAATGCCTTCAGCTAATCGCTGTGTCTACCCTTTCGTTTGTTTCAGTAGAACATGCTACATAGACCGCACAACACGGCTATTATCCGAACGCATTTAAGAGTACCAACCTATGTGGCTAACGCAAGGATCAGTAAGGTGCTGCTTGTCTGCGATAATACAGACGTATACGAAAGTGAACGACAATTAGCTGTTCCGTTTTGGGAATTGGTATGGTACGTGCCATCTTCCTGTAGTCAACAATCTTATTGCATAAGGGAACAAGTCTTTTGACTGTCATACTCGCGTACTAAGCATAAAACCTTCATCCAGAGTTGATAGTGATCTTGAGTTCGTTAGTCAATCAAGTAACAGTTGAGAGCCCTATCCGATGATGTAGTCAAGGCCTGAATGACGATCCGTTGTAATCGGTGGTTTTGACGAACAAGACGCGTAGTACGTACAATGCGGACAAGCACACGCTGTGGCCCATCATTGACAGTAACACAAATTTTATGTTTTTCCCACGTAACTGTGCTCAACTAGGGCCTTGAAGTAAACGCGAACCGTTACGCGATTAGCTCTCCGTTTTTTTGTATTACTGTCCATCCATCGCATACTGAATGGTTGACAACTGTTTTTAACCTTCTCAGTGTGCTTTTGTTCGGGTGCTGAAAAAACCGGCAAAAGTACTTTGAATTCACTTCAGTTCAATTAATTACTCATGCAAATATTGTGAGATCATTCTTTCATCTCTAGATGAACACTGCAATATGTCTGGTATCAGACATTCTGAGAGCAAATTTTTGAGAATCAAACCGGATTACCAGGTAATCAAACAAGTCACAATTATCAGCAGTGAACTGTATGGGTACATGCTGCTTTCCAGTTGACATTTCCCTTAATGACTTAAGACCGTATAGATGTTTCACATGTACCGGATGACTTTATAATTTTCTCTTTTCCTGACGTTCTACCTGTTTAGCCAGTCGTGTCCGACGCTTCTTGAGTGCGCAGACTGGTGAACGACGTCTACGTTCGAGCAGTCAACAGCCATCCAGTTACGAGTATAAGTCTATGATGTCGGATACGACTCGTTCTCGCAGAGGTCAGGGCTCACTAACGCGACTCACTGAGAGACATACGTCCGAGACGCGTGAATTACGAGATGGTTGGGATACGAAAACGGAGACTAGAACAATGAAGATGATTTCCGAACGTCGTGACTCGAACATCAGCTACGATCTGCCACCCTCACCAACAATACCAGCTCCAAAGTTGCAGCAGCCACTTGTTGCACCCACTGGTCTTCGGGAAGGTGAATCCCTGGTGCTCAACGTTGAGTTCTCAGGGTCCAAATCGTCAATCAATACAATTCGGTGGTTGCAAAATGGCAAGGTTAGTGACGAAGTTGTAAAAGGTTGACTCTGACTTGATCGTTATGCTCTGCGTAAAGTTGCATAGTTTTACCCACCAGGCCATATATCAGCGAAATTATCCTTCCGAGATGACAGACTGATAAGTATACTAACCATAAGAACGTAGGTGATCGGTCATGTGAATTGAATATGCGCTCAGAAATAACCTGGGTGTCCTCATAGGTCACTATGAAATATCCAGGTCAGGAAAGCTTCCAGTGAAAATGTGTGATAAACTAGGGGGTTTAAATGCCTATATCCGAGCCACTGGTGTCAGAAGAAATGATTATCTATAGATAACATGTATTTGTAGAAAATATAAAGTTGAATCCAGAAACAACATCCAAAAATAACATGTTAGGACTCACTAACATTTAGACACTAGGTCAACTAATGTTAGGTTTACGTTGATGCGTAGGAAAACGTTAGATCCAGATAGTGTGAAAGACAGGGAGTTGGGAAAGGTGCTGTGTCTGACGCTGCCAGTGTTGTTAGGTTAGCCACGTTGTGTTGCTTCGTTTGTTTGCCAGTTCAGCTACAATCATATACGTGCGTGTCACAGGTTTATATGGATGAATAGGAATGAGGACCATGCAGGATCGTGAATGTGTTTGAATATTTGGTCTAGCTGAATGCCGTAGGAGCGAGGTCTGCACGCGTGACCTTGACTAGGGACAAATGTTGTGTGGACTATTGCATATAATTGGTCAGGTGATTTACTTTATCTAATGGATTCCAATGACTCAACTGAACTCCTTGCAGATTCACTCAGTGCCCACATAATAGAGACCTACACGCATACGCTAGTTCCGAGATACGCTACCAACGTGACTAGTGAGTGTGGTGTACAAACTAATCTGATTGAACTACCTTGTTTCATTCCAAAGGAACTGAAGCCAGACCGAAACTGCAGAATTGAAACGTCGACGGACGGTCGAACCAGCAAGCTGATCATTTCAAACGTGCGTCAGGAACACTCCGGCCTGTACGAAGTACAATCTATCAACAAAACCGGAAGTGCCAGCAGTCAAACGCAGGTCTTTATTGAACGTGAGTGGCCATCTAGTTAGTTCAGAAGCACCATGTTCTCATTCAAGTCAGTACACTAAGACCTAGACTATAGCCCTTATTTTTTTGTCTAGCATGTGTTCAAACTCGGTTGTGCTGTGGTGATATTAAGTGTTGATGGGCTATAGTTAGACCAGTAGAATGGGATCATCACTAAGATTACAATCTGTATTGCATCTACTAGAACACTCCTGACCTCTTTTGTAGAACATCCGTGAATCTGTACTCCACGTAAAGCTCTTTTTTGTTTCATCCAAAATAGTCAGTCTGTGAAAATTGTGAATTTCCGATCGTTATGTTAAGCGGATCGTTGGTTACACAGATCTGACTGACAGACTTGAAGGATTAATTTAGTTGCTATTGCTCGTAAACGCTTTCATGCTGCTGTCAGTCATTTGGGTATAATATGTTTGATGCTTCAACAGTGATCTGCGCGATCAGTAAATGTGGGAAATTATCTGAACTTGTCAAATTTGGAAACTGGGAAACTGTTAATTGGTTTACGGTATATTAGTGTTAGAGACATCCGTTTCCATGCTTTTCACCCTTATAGCTAAACCAGTCCGTGTAGATGCTTTAAACGGTCTAGTCGAAGAGGAGGAACAAATACAAACGCAACCCGTCAACCATTTCGATGAAATTCCTGTATCCACTGTGGATCATGTACCAGACGAGCGATCAGCTACTACCGATGCTATGGACACGGATGTGAGGCATCAAACACCTCCAGTGTTTGTCACTCATCCAGTAGGACAATTGTTGGAAGAAGGTGCTGAGCTGGTACTAGAATGTCGTGTCTCCGGAACGCCGATTCCCGATATCCGTTGGCTTCGCAACGGAACTTCCATTCAATCAGCACATAGCATGAACCAGGAGAATGACTACTCGCGACTCGAACTACCTTCCGTGGTGCTGGAAGACGCTGGCAGCTACGAGTGCTGCGCTCGGAACGCTGCAGGCGAGGCGCGCAGTGTTGCTCATGTACTTGTCAAAGGTTCGTGTAAACTTGCAGGTTTTACGCTGATTCAACTCGTTCCCATTTCTGTCTGTTTCCTGCTTCTAATACTAGCCTGTTTTTGTGTACATTTCATGTAAACTCGCAGCTACTGACCAAGATCTGCTGGGTCCCGAATTCGTCTCTGTCCCACAGTCCGCGACCGTAGTCGAAGGAACTTCCATTATTTTGGAATGTTCATTCAATCCAGGAACAGTAAAAACTGGTAAGTGTATAGTTGCTTACAATTTCATTGTTAAAATGAAACTGGCAAAGATATGCACTACTGACAAACAAAACTTGAGTCTACTGCTTTTTTTCGAAAGAGGCTGGTTAGAAAGTCTATCTGAATGCAACAGCTGCGATCAGATGTGAGTGATGTTCATCTTTAAATCCTTTAGTTTGTTTGTTACACACTTTTAGTCATGTCTGTGTCTTGCAGTGGCTAGATAATTCCGAATTTTCGAGTAACTGAATTGCTTATGTTATCTGAATTTAGGTCACTTGGCAGAACAGATCGTGTTTTGCGTAAAGTAACAACTAGGTGTCGGTCATCGATCTATGAGCAATGTCCATTTATGTTTGTGACACATCGGTACTGCTGACGTTTTTTTATAGTCAGAAACATTGTTATCGGTTGAGAAGTTGTCATATGCCAAACGTAATGGTTTATTTGAAACAGTCAGTTCCCTTGAGCAGTTTGAACAAAGCGGATAGAACACGACAACTGGTAGATGCAAGCATTTCGTATTGACTTGTCAGTACCAAATTTACAATAACACGGGTGGGTTTTGTTAGAATTGCAAACAACTAGAAGGGCGGGTAATCTATGAGCGGGTTAGGATAGATCATTAAGACCAGGGAAGGGTCAAATTCACGAACAGTTGTTTCTGAACACAAATAGGTGGTTTGAGTCGATTGATTGCGACTGCTTCGGCAAACCGTAAGAATGTTGGGTTGAAATGACGTAACAGGATTCTGAATGCATAAGATGGATCGATAAGATGACCAGTGGTCTAGCGATTGTGTCTAGCGACTAAGGAAACTGGCTGTTTACGTGTTTCAGCAACATTACCATTATCTGGTAACACGGACTTCTGCACCCATTTAGGTAAATGTTCCTTCATTCTGAAGCTCAAGCATCTCTCGGTTCTGCCCATGTAACTTTCCCACAGTTACATTCACAATGGTAAATACAATACGATGTGGCACCGATAGGTTGATCTCCTTTGACTGAAGACACCGGTAACTTCTGAGCGATTACACGGAGTTCGGCTGCATTGGAATTTCGCTTAATTGAATTCCCCAACCGTTGTGTTGTTTGATGCATGGTATAATCACCCTTAAAAAGCAGCTCCATGTAGACCTTTTTCTCTACAGTGACCACCTTTTCGGGTGGTACATTTTGTCTACTGTGCCCATCTATGAGCCTTCTGGGGTAACCATTTGATTGTAGGACCCTTCTGGTAAAAAGCATGCAGAACGCAACTATGACCCAATTTCTTGTAGTTGATGGTAGACAAAACGGGACACTCGTGGGCAATAGATCAAAGTAAACCAGAATTGTTTTATTTCATCCAAAAAATCATGCACAGTTTGTTTTCAAAATATATTCAATGTATTAATGATCAGATTAACTTGACTAAGCCCTAGGGCGGTGCGTAAAACATTGTCAACATTTCTCCATCAAAAATTAGGCTAATAGATTCCTGTCCCAACCTAGTAATACAAAGTCGGTTTAAATCGGCCCAGATGACTGAATCTATTTCAACGTTCACTCAGTTTGTCATTAAGTTCTAGCTCAAAAATGGAATCTCATTTTTGTTATACAGTACGGTCAAATGTGTTGGCCATTCCAAGGGTCAGGGCGTGTAGTGAGACGTAATATATCGAAAGGCCTATCCTTTTCTAGAGAAAATCGTTTGTGATTTCACGTCCATGGTGAGCATGCTGATTGATAGATGATCGCTAATACTTATGAATACGTTGCAAGGCGTCTTACACGATGACCTTAATGTGTTATTTTTGATACTGTGTCCAACCAATGTGTTCATTTAAAATGAATTTGACTGTAAGTCGATGGGATAAAACATATAGTGGTGTCAGGTTGGTGAATTTCAGGCACGTCCTAGATAATTGTACTGTTTCACACTGATAAAGTTGTGCCTTGAAAAGTGTACAGATTGAGGTAAGCCATGTGGATGTTATCGAAAACTCATTCTTTCATATCATGCACTTAAAAACAAGTATGCGTTCAGCTGGACTTTTGATGTGACATTTTGAAACAGTCAGAATAATGGTGTCTCGTAAACCCATAGCTTTTTAGGCCCACTTTGTGGTGGGGGTATTTTTTCGTCAAAAAAACTTTGCTTAATTTATTCGTACCATTAAAGACTGTTTCTCGAAATTACATGATTGACTTCGTCTGTTTCACACTTAGTTTCTCCAATGATTATTGATTTCTCTTTCATCTCCGTTCATCACTCTCAATCAAGTCGAATGGGAACGCAATGGTCAACCGATTGATCGCACACTGATCGAATTTGATGAGTCCTCTGACTCGAGCATCTGTAGGCTAATCGATATCACGCAACGAAAGGGTACCGGAACCTATACCATTCTCGCTACTGCTCCTGATGGAACGAAGTCTACTTGGAGTTTTGCGCTTCAAGTAAAAGCCGCCACACAATCGGGGGATCTCGACGCCGAGTTCAGTTAACAATTAACCCATCATACCTTGTTTCCAACCTATGACAAACAGATGGCATCTTACCAAACACATCAAACAGTTACGCAATTCATGGCGAGAGCTAGCAATTATCTGCCACTAACGTTCAAACTTCCTACTGTATGTCGAACTGAAAACAAAATGTCTGCCCGCCTAAAAACGGACCAATCAGTGTCAAACGTAAATAATGCATTGTCTTTTCCGCAGACCAATTGCATGGTCACACGTGAATTTGCTCGAGCAGAACAGTCGTCGTTTGTGTTCACAGAACATCTTCATCCTAGGTCCAATCGACTTTGGCCGCCGCGTGGTTTTCTATTTTGGCTAGTTCTATTTTTTCTTGCGCTTCTCTCTGCTCATGTTATCAACTGGATTGCTAAGACAGTGACGGGCAATTCCTTGTGACCTGTTCTCAAGCGACTCTTCCAAGATCTGCCTGGTTTTAGTCTGCTCTACCGTCTTCATTTGACAATGTGAACTCCCACCCCTTGCCTCAACCCTTCGTCGCTCAGTCGACACATCCCTTGAATGAAGTTTATGATATGTCTTCGTGAGGTTCCTCACTATATTTATCGCTTTGTGCTCGCTTATGTTACCCCGAAGTGATCAGTCAGTCAGATGGGATGATAATTTCGTGATCGATTCTTGCATAACCTGTTTTTTTTTCAAACATTCGACGGCAAACTTACGCTGCCGCTGTCTATAGTTCTCGGTTGCAGTCTCGATCATTTCGATTTGTCCATTTTTACACAAACAAGTAAACTTCCAGTGGTCCACATGCTATGCATCTTTTCTTGTGGCCATCTGTGAATTCAATTCTTTCTGTGCTGTTCTGTTTGGTCTACCTCCTCATACACGCTTCCTCAAAACAGATGAAATTGTACACAACGTGAGGACGTGTTGCTAGCCTTTCCATGATCCAAACTGTGCCACCAACATCCCCGCTTCTCCCTCATGCTCACTTGATCTGTTATACAATTCGACTTTGAATGTCACGTCGTCATATTCGAAATCCGTGAATGCTGTCAACATAATACCACCTTCTCACTGAGGTTTCAATGCCCAAACCACGTATCTGCGGCCATATACACGCACACGTGCAGTACCATTGCCAGTTTCGACTGCATTGAAAAAAGAACTCATACTCTCAACAATACAACAATAATTTCACAAATTATCGTGAACAAAACTCGGACACCAGTTCACCTTATTCTCATCCCGTCAATCCCCTCGTTGACTTGCAACTACTGGTGTTATGGTCGATGCTGTTATTTAACCCCTGTTATTGATTTTTGGTGTCCTTGATTACAATCTACCCACGGCCCCTCTTAGTATCCGGGAGATTTCTGTTACACTGTCAATCTCTTTTTCTTCATTTCTGTCTCTCTCTCTCTCTATGGCCACAAAGCCGCTCCACTCCAGTTCCCTCATATTGCCAGTGAGTCGATGTATCTTGGAAACATAATAAAGAGTTCTGTTTGCCTTGTGCTTGCCGGAACCTCAGAACTTGTGACTGTATTTGATGGCTCTTCTTATACATTCGAATGAGTATATAGGACCGTGGTGAGATAGGTTTTGCTATAATTTGATTGGAATTGGGTCGGGTTGCAAATATTTTGCATGGGGGAAGTGAACTGTCAGTTCTTGTTTGCCAACTGTGGAAGTATTTAAGCATATTCCTGCTTTATTATGAACTAGATAAAACCATTCTAGTTGAATGTTGTTGACTGATTAATAATAGGAGGTAAGTGAGAAGCTGTGAAAAAAATAAACATGTGAAATATGCAAGTCAATACAGATGTGAGAAATGAACACAGTTGAATAGGTAAGGAATTGTACACGGTAAGGAACGATTGTTTTCTAAGATCATCAAAATAAATTGCTATTGAATAGCAGTTTTCTAATTACGTATATTCCTCTGTTTGTTTTATTCAGTAGACAGTAAGGTCTACTTAGCAAACGGATCGTCAGGTCGCTTTATTTTGATATTCATTCACAAAGTGAGAAACTGAACGCTGGAGCAAAAGCTGCTGATTCATTTGCAATTATATCGGGGTCACAAATTACATACCATTACTGTTGAGATATGACAACCTCAAGAAGCTAAACATTTTGGCCAACCAAATGAACACCAGCGTTGAGGTTCGTTTATGTAGGCACTCAACGGGGTTGGGGTTGATTCCTTTTGTTTAAAGTGATTTCGCTTCATCTCTTAAACCAGCTTAAACAACATGAGTGCATACCAGTCCTTAGCTTGTCAGAAAAAACGTTACTTCTGTTTACTGGAAACGTTTGCGAGAAATTAACATGGTGAGTAGTTTGTGTTTTAGCATGGAATCGTAAAAAAAATGTATGCCTGATTTAGCTACGTTTGTAAGTTTGCAGCACGAAATCATACGGTGCGGGGGCATTGATAGTTATAGACACTGAAACTTAAAGCAGAGTAGAGATTGCAGTTATGTACGATTTTCTGATCTTTTATGGTCAACATTTGATATGTCAATCTATAAAAAGGTAACAGGATACTCTCAGGATAAAACTTGTCTAAAAGTTTCTTATTGCTTCCTTTCTATATTTTGTTCTATCCGGTCCGTTTTTATTAATTTTATCACACCAACGACAAAAAAACATGTAAGCATATTTTTACTTTTTTCATTAACGAAAATAAAATACTACACTATTTATATAGTATAGAGGTAGCAGCAAGAGAAACTACCAACTTTCGGGATGTACATGTGACCTACAACATAATTAGAAATTGTTCCGGAAACACGCACTAGAATGGTGTATAAATAACACCGATTCTATGCATGAACATCTCAACAGACAACAAGCTTGTAAGCATTCTAAACCATATCCACTAATTGGTAACTCCCCATTAAAGCAAAATATCTCCTTTTTAGCTGTCACAAACATTAGAGAACATATCAGTGAGTTCATGGGGAATTTATTCTATTGATGTCGACTTTTTATTCACTATGTCTCCACTTCGTGCAGTTTTGCTATCAACAAGAATTTATATTTATGAGATACTCCTAGATATATCTGTGAACATTTGAGCGCGGACAATAGCACGTTTGAATGTAAAGGATTGTTTTGGAAGTCGGTTGATGATGTAGCGATGTTTAGTCCACTGGACACGATGCTGGCAGATATATATTTAGATATGATTGGAATGCAACTGTCCGATGTCCCCGTTGGCAATGGCTTCAGTCGGCAGCATGCGAACGATTATTTGATTTTTACTACTAATATTCATTTTGTTACACTTGGTGACATTTTTACTTACCATCGTGACAATCTTTCTGTTTCCGACGGAAAGAAATTAGACGACTATTTACCCTTTCTAGAAATTTTACTCACTAGGGAAGAGAACGGTTCAATACAACTCGCAGTGCACCACAAGGTTAATTGGAGCGGCCAGTACTCGCAATTCTCTTTGTCTGTGTCTAGCTGAGAAAGACGCTATTTAGCACGAACCCCGTTCCACAGAGCTAAGTAGGTTTGCTCCCATGGCTGCTTGTAAGAAGAGAAGGAAATTATAAAATTTTACGCAATTTTCTCACGGATCCAGTTAGTTTAACAGTTTCGACATCTAGCGGTTTTCTGTTAATCGCAAAGGTAGCCGTTGGATACAGAGTTATTACATCTCTTGAGAATTACGGCTAGTATGTAACAATGTATTAAGTAGTTGAGAAGTTAACATTTTAAGAAGGTTCCTAGAAGTGCAACTGACAGTCTCAGATGGAAGGGCGTTCTAGTGATTGATAATTTTGTAAGAAAAGAACTGTTGTCTAAAGAGAGTTGGAGGTAGCAGCTTGTTGTGACCTTTTCATCCGCTATTGTTGCATCAGTTATACGCTAAATAAGTACGAGGGTGAATTCACTGCAAAGTTTCTGAAATCTAAGTAGACAGAGATCGAGAATTTCAAGACCAGATTCACTAGGGAAATGTCGCAGACGAATGGTCAATTTGGTACATACTCGCTGGACAAGTCCAGTGATGAGTGTGTCTTTTCTTAGGCCGATATACAAGACTTGATTGGCATACTGAAGCAATTGTTTAATATAGACCCGTAAAACGTTTGAAAAGGATGTCTGTCCGTGCGAGGATGGACCAAACTCGGGTCCTTGGAGAGCTTCTGCGGAGGGTGGGAAACGAGAAGAACCATCCCATCCGGGTTTTATTCTGGAAACTTGTTACCCAAGAAGAACGTGATTCAGTGCACATCTTTTCCTTGGATGACTTTTGCCTCCAAGTTTTGTTCAAGAACACTAAGTGGGATACGATGAAATGACATGACCAAGTTGAAAAGGATACTGCCTGAAATGTGGCTAACGACTTTGACCTTTGTCAAGCTATCTATATTGGTCACGCATGACAATTCATTAAGGACTATATGCTCAGTGGAGGATTATTAGGTCACTACATCACAATTGCTTGATAACGGCGCGTTTTTCAACAAGTGCCATATAATCTCGCAGGAAATGCTAATGAAGTTGATCAGCTGGTAAGTGGTATGAATGTCGACAAAGGCGTACTAGCGACTTCATTGCATGTCCCAGATACAGTGCCAATAAGGAGTGTCTGTTTAACTATGCCATGGAGCTGGTGACCACGTCTTTGGGATACCGGGAATGGGTTTCCTCTGGTCTCGTTAGTTAACCTCAACTAAGAGACCCTGAACATCCTGTAAGTCGGTTGTCAGGAGTGGTCTTAGTCGCAAATAAAGACCCCGGGAAGTTTGTAGATATTTGTTACAAGAGAGATCGATGTTACAGGTAAGATTTCATGGAGGTAGGCACCTTCTAGTCTGCTTTCCAAAGGCAACTACATCGTAAATGAAGTAACTCGAAATCTACAACCTAATTTTTGTTCGCTCATCCACTGGAGCTAAATTGTTTCTCCCATTTCCAGCTCAAAGTGCTACTCAGCTTTCTCACAATCGTATCTTATCGTAATGTTTTTTTCTCACCAACATATGTACAGTTGCAATAACGTCTTTATCAACAAAAAAGATCTGTGCCTACGACAATCACTATCTGTATACACGCTAATACAGTTGACATACGCGACACGCGAACAGAAAATCCGTTCCACACACAGTAAGGCGTACAATGAAAACGTGTTCCGTTGTTGACCATGTCAGCTAGTTTGAAATTATTATGTGTAAACTATAGTCATTAAGATAATGAAATTGAAGACATGCATTTGGACATGTTCTTGATAATTCATCTTCAGGCTGGTAAAACCATATAAACGGTTTGTAGAGTTAGATCGATATATATATCTGACGCATTCCGATCATGTTCCTATCAATAAATCGTTCTAGAGAGCTGTTATCATGGAGTACGTCATCTATGCATTTAAGACTGACATATCGGCTGAACAAATTTTAAGGGTTTGTTTTAAAAGTATAAAACTGTGTAGGTTTGTACACTGACTTGTTCAGGGATTCTCTCGGTGAATCCTGTTTTGAATAGTGTCGTCGATTGTTCGATATGGATGAACATCTGAGAATTATGTTTGACTTTCATTCTCTGCGTCAAGCTTAAACGTAATCGATCAACGAACGAGGTTGAACATGTCAATTATTGTGCACAGGTCAGCATCAAAGCTATAGATGGTAAATACATCATCCATGTGACGAATATACTGACCATACTTGCTGATAATGGATTGAAACATGACACGTTTAACAAGCTTTCTAACGGTTATATCAATTAACAGGGAGTCAAAGTGTGGATCTGATTGCCACACCATCTATCTGTCGATACAGAGCACCGATGAACAGCAGTTGCACCCCAAAGGTGTAGAAACTCCTTCAATCTCCCAGAATCGAGCCCAGTCTCAGAAACGTAGTCATCGATGAGATTGAATGCTTCTGGCAATAGTAAGCTAGTGAACCACAAGATTACACCCAATGACAGCGAAATCTGTGAATTCGTATCAATGTTTTGTATCCACTCGGCAAATTCCTTAGTATCGTGTAGACTGTACAGAACAATTGCTGTTCGAACAGAGTTCAAGCAGTTTCACTAACGTGATCCAAACACTTGACTGTTTGCTTTTTCTGAGACATGGCAAATCAGTATATGTATGCATAAACTGTTGACTTGGTCATTTCGGCTACTCTAGATCGGAACACCTACTCGTCTGGTCTGATGTGTTACGGTTGGCAGTCTCAGTTATTTTTACCCACATGTTATATAGACTCTGATGTTTTAAGTTGCAATCGAGCAGTTCGAGCGAACTATTAACATGCCGTAATCCATGTCTCTTTTCGTTATTGCCGGACTGGATCATAAGAACTCAGTGTTTCAAGTTCTTACTTTTACCATTTATCTACTACATGAACACACATTATATAGTGTGAAACAGAGTTCAAATGGTCTTATGTTATGAGTACTTTTCTTTCTGTCAGTTGGCTCAATTCTATTTATTTATTTCGGATTGTTGTCTAGCATCGATCCATCAGAACCAAATCGTAGTCAACTATCATACAAAATAGCGTTTCAACGTATTTTGGTTTATTTCCAGAGAGTTGAACTGTGTTGTATTTTTCAGCTTAAATCGTAGTCAATAAGCCGTGGTTGTATTTGTGTCACAAGCATTCAACTTAGTCACGTAAAACATGTACACGAGTGAATCAGACTAAATGAGTCAAGGCTAGTCAGAGTGAGTTAGGTAGTGTAATCACACGAGTAGTGAGGCAGGAGTGACCGATAATGAAAAATGATGAAAACGGTTGAAATCGTCCGTTTCCGTATTAACCAGTCCTAGTGATCGAAACCAAGAAACGCATTTACATTGCCGTCATTACAAGTATCTCGTGCTGCATTCCTTGCGGTTCCATTCATACATCTAGCATCGATTGGAGCCTAACAGAAACAGATCAAAGAGCATGGGCGGATGATTTTGTGGTTCAGTCGACCAAGGATTACCCAGATTGTAGTCTGGCAGGAAAATAAAACTCGTATTTTTTGAGAACAAAGAATAGAAAATTGCTCGAATGATAGGAATCAAGCCGAGAAGAAAGACATTGAACATAGAAGACAAGAAGTATTTCATTACAAATGAAAACTTAGTGAACGTCCGTGACCCAGGTTTCGTGACGGAGAGAGGGTGATTTAAAAAACGTTGGTAGTCATTAACTGATGTAAACGAAAAAATAGATATAGCTGATACACTTCAGCTGCGTTTAACTTGCTTGTCCTTTTATTTTCACGTTGGTAGCATGCCATAAATACAATCCGAGAAAGTCAGCGCATTCGCAATTGCAGTCATCGTAACACAGTGTATTTATGTCACCATTAATTACGGCACTTAGGGTTTATTTGTGTATCGTGCACTTGAATTCATGGTCGCGCAACTGTTGACCAGTGAACATTCGAATACCCGTCCGGATCGCATGTATCCAAATGATCCAGTTCGACACTAAATCTTTCCATCATCCAAAATCAATAGTATAACCCGAAACACACTTGGATACTACCTTAGTATCGCAGCTTCTGACCACCAGGATTGCGCATAACTATTCTCAGTGGCCCGTACAATATCTGGTTTGGAATCCGCTCGTCAGCCATCCGACGGATGTGTCCAGTTGACAAAGCTGATTGAGTGTCAGATTGGATCCAATCACCTTGGTGTCTACTGGCCGAAGTACCTCAGTGTTTGGAAGCATGGCAAACCACTGAAAACCCAACATGCGTCCTAGACATGGCAGGTGGAAGTAGCTCAGATGTCGCACATTTCCATGGCACAGTGTCCAGACTTCACCGCCGTACAACAGTGTGGATAACAATAGTGCACGATGAATAACTAATTCAGCTTTCATCTTCAGGCTACATCCCTTGCAGTCACGTTTTCGAAGACGTCCCAGAGCATCGCCAGCTTCAGCCACACGGGCTCGCAACCCGTGGTCTGTTGATCGACTGTTACCCAGACTGCAGAAATATGTACAGCTACTCACGGTATTTTCATTGGTGCAGTTTCTAAGTGTAAGCACAACAAATCTACCATGAGAATGCTGAAAGAGAAAAAATCGTCTCACCTATGTTGATATATTAACCAAATTTGGATGCCAAGGTCACAATAGTCTTAGTCAATCACTGCAGTTCAACGCATTCCACTGTTGGACAAGAATATCATATCGATCCCATTGCAACTTGTCCGAAATCCACAATTTTGTTTAAGTACATTGTTAGGAGGCGCATCTCCTAACGAAACAGGCAGGAAGCGTCATGCCACATCGACTGGCCGGATGGTATGGCCGTGGGTGGTGGTATTGTCCCACTCAGCCAATCAGATTGCAGGTGTGCGGTCAAACGCCCGTGCGCTATTCGGACTGTTTTTTTCTCGCATTGCCTTCTGACATCCCCTGTAACGTGATTTGTTCTGACTCCGGGACTGCCATATATGATCGTTTCATTTGATTCACTTTGTGTCTGTCGGCCATCTATGGTAATCGCTTTGTCCTATAAATCCATACCATTTTACATATCTGTTTCCATTTCAGGCACAAGATTTTCCATTTCATGCAAAAGCAAATCACTTTGGTGCATTAGAATTTCCACGTTAGAATCTTGGACGTGACTGCTAGAACGCGATTGGTCCAACTAACCGGAAGGGACAACCAATCTTAATCAGAGCACTTCGCATTGGCTACTTTGATAGAGCAGGTGGTACGGGTTATTCAAGGGGTGTCAGCGGTTTTGCCTAATGAGAATGGGGTTAGCGGTCATACTGGAGCACAGATCATCTGACCCTGTCCCTACTAATTCATCAAACTGCGGACCGTATTGGTTCCTTTGACAGGTAAAGGGGTGCGAGTGGTTAGGGGTGTCTGTGGATCTCATGTCCAATAAGAGTTAGGTTTAGGGTCGTGGTAGATTTCGAGTTGTAATATGAGAGTGAATCAGTTTGTGAGGACATTTTCATTAGTTCTCTTGTATACATGGCTGACGGACGCAATTACACTCGCATCAGTCCCGAAACACGCAGACGTATTATCGAAGCATTCGAAAGTGGCGATGACTGGTGTATGGTTGCGCTTCTGAACGGAATCAAGTGTAATACCGCTTACAAGTGGCTTCATGGGGATTGCATCAGTTATGAAGCGCAGCCTCGCAAAGGACATAGAAGCAAGATTCTGATAGAATCTGAGATTGATGTGTTGTTGGAGTGGATTTCAATAGATCCAACGGTTACACTGCAATTTTTGAGATTGTGTGTCAAGGCTGACTTCGAGAAGAAGTTATCGACCACAATGATCAGTCGATACTTGCATGGCCGATGCCTAATTGTCAAAAAACTGTGCCAATTGCCCGTTGGCATGAACTCAAATGAGAATTTGGAGCTACGGTGACTGTTTGCATATCGACTGATGGAATGTTATGCAAATTCAAAGACTATTTGCTGGATAGATGAGACAAATTGAAATTTATTCTGTACGAGGTCAATGGGACGTTCACTAAAAGGAACGAGAACATGCGTCTGTGTGATAAACAGCCGAGGCTGTTATCTCCATTTGATTGGAGCTATGACATCAAGCTCGATAGTAGGTTATACGACGATGCGAGGAGCATACAACAGCAACGATTGCAAGGGCTGGCTACGAACCCTGCTAGATGAGTTGAAGATCAGTACACCCATGTCAGATATTGTGCTAATATGCGACAACGCACCGTGTCACATTGATCTGGAAAGTGTGTTTGCTAAGGAGTTATATAATGGAGGACAACTCTTACGACTGGCACCCTATTCGCCCATGTTTAATCCAATTGAGAATGTCTGGAGCATGGGGAAAGCAAGAGCTAAGAGGCAACTACAGGTGCACCACGAGACAATAATAAACGGAGATCCTCAGGGTGTGCAAAGTCAACAGGAGTGAAGAATGGGGACCCTGGAAAGAGTAGTCATCTCTGCTATGTGTGACGTCACCGGGGACCACGGTGCTGGCTTTGTTGGTCATGCCGAACGATGCTGTATGCAGGCGATGAATGGTGAAATGATGGGGTCATAACCGTAAATGCCCATCTTTTCCGTGAACGGAGAATGCTCTATTCAGAGCAACCACAAATTGATTTTGCACTTCCTACTTTTTGGAAGTTAGCCCCCATTAAACTAATACATGGCCTATGAGTGTGCCTAAATTATGTAAGATTTTCGTTTGTTGTTTGGGCGATTAAGAACAACCGAGCTATCCGCATACATTGCGCGTTGGAAATGTCTTTGCGACGGAAAACGCTAAAACAGGTTTTAAGAGTAGCATGACTGATGGGTAAAATTAACCGGAAACACGACCAATTGGTGGCTATTCCAATTCATCCGTGTTGTTCTACAAACTCCACTGACTTTGTGATAAACGGTATGACCTCGGACGTTGTCCTAGCGCAGCAGCCAATATGTGCAGTCGCAATCAAAAAGGCCGCAAAATATGAGTCCACTGGATCAATCATGAGCCACTTCCACAGCCTGGAAATACAATGGAGAAATTCTACTGCACTAAAACGAAAGGCCTTTACACGAAAGATACATTCTTATGTCTAAAAGAGAAACCAATATGGAAAAAGGTATAGATAGATTGTTTCTTGCTCCAAGATGACGTGAATCAACTGGAGCAGGTCACGTTCCGAAAGAGCTTATTCGATATCGTAACCCAAAATCCTGGTAACCGAAACGTCGAGAAGTCAGGGTAGATGGTTGTCTAGGTCAAACCTGGTGAGAATTAGGCCACAGGATTGCCAACTATCGTTGGCCACTCGCGTGAAAGCCACGGCTGTCAAGGCATACGACTGCAAAAAGACGAACAGCCAGTGAAGAAATAAATAGGCATCGGGGTCACCTCGTACCCATTTATCAAGTAGAGTTACTTGTATTGACGGGAGTCGTGGACAGACACATGGTGAATTTAAAGCAGAGAAGAAACATATATTATGTGAGGTGTATGCTCGAGCAACAGTTCGTTTGATCTTTTCGGTTACATACAAGAAGCGGTAACTGAAGAGATGAAAGGATCGGCACGTATGAGACAACTAGTAGTTCCTCTAGTTAACAATCATCGTACGGTTCTAGGGGCGTGTGTGTGACGTGTTTTTTCCAATGAACGACTAAATGAGATAGGCAGTGAAATAGGCAGATGGGTGGATCACCCATATGTCGTAGTTATGCTAATCGATCAACATTTAAAGTGGATAGAACACGCGATGAATTAAACAAAACAAGAGAATGTGAAACATAAAAATAACTTGATGCTGAAGAGACAAATGATTAAACGATAAAAATATCTGATTATCGATCTTTTTATAGTGAATTACCAAGATAGTGTTAAGTTCGCAACCATCTGCATCTGGAGAATCAAAAGTGGTTTTTCAAGATGTATAACTAGTGATTCAAAGAAGCTAAAAGCGTGTTTGATTACAGCTTGACAGAGTGTGAACAAACACGCTTTCTCCTTTTTCAAGGTGCTAGCTTTGCATTTTGCGAAACCAACTTTATGTGTCCAGAAGTAGATGGTAGTATACTTGAAGACTATGTTGGTAAGCCACTGCACAAGGGTCGATCAACAATAATATTTATATTTCAATGCTCCTTATAATTTTCGGATTATTATTGTCTTATAAACTTTCCTACTGTGTTCATATTATTCTTGCCTTCAATTTTCTGATGTGAATCCAAGATGAATTGACTGACTGTATTCTATTCACTTCACCTGTTGGTCGATTTGCATATACATGACATGTGAACCGTTTACTCATTTGCCGATTGCCAGTCCGCAGCTACCTAAAGTATTTCATCGCTTATCTTCTTTTCTAGTTCATTGATGAAAGGAAAACCTTAAATATTCAATCGTGTCACACACGCCCGAGTTATGAATGCTGACGTGGGTGGACCCTTCGATTCGGATTCCCCATTTTATATTCGAGTCCACACTTCTGGAACAGCCTATGCTTCCGATTGATCAATACTATTGATCAGAGTATAGATCACATTAGTGTAAAAACACAGTCCGGGTAAGCTAGAGTAGGTTGTGTGTTCGTAAGATCACTAACGGGATAGTTTGAAAACATTCTATTTTCAGTTAGGATAACAGTTGATTTGGGAATTTCGTACTATCCGAAGGTGCGTTTCGAGTTGAATTGATCAATCTTATTTTATTACAGAATCGATTCTACTGGACGAAATTATGCACAAATGTATCGGAGTTAAAAATTATACGGCCACACAGCACAAACACTGGTACCCTGTGAAAAAAATTAATGTTCGCATGTCGTTGCATGTTTAACACTGAGCTTAAAGTTACTGTTTTTGGCAAGGTTTTGTCCAATTTGTTTCGTGCTCGTTAGGTCTGTTACTATTGGAACAAGTGACGGGGGGACCATACTGACCATTTCCAAACGATATTAGGCTCACACTGTGCGTGGGATCACGTCGTTTTGGAGTGAAATTGGCACAATGAACACAAGCTTGTTCTTCAAGTTTTTACCTCCGACCTTTTTCAACGTTTGTGGATTTTGACTACATCAAATTAGGATACAATGTAAGCACTGGTATATACGCCCCCTACGGTAAATATGTTCACACAACTAGCATCTGTTATTTAACGAAACTTACATGAGATGGCTTGTTTACAATGTAGGCAAATAATTACATAGCACACAGAAACGAGCTGAATTGTTATGATGTCGTATGTGTAAATAAGCCTGTATGAATGTAATATGTTGAAAGAGTGGATGCAAACTGCGATAATCTGAAGAAGAGAGGAGCAGGTATAATTCTGTTAGCACATTTGTTGCTAACCATAAAGTTTGTTGAGGTAATGATATTGATCAAAGTTGTGTTTGTTTGATCAACCCAAGAGTGTAGCAACTTTGCCTGTTGGGTGAGTATGTGACCGGAATTGCAGTCTTGGGCGTGGCAAGGATATACCCAGCTGACGAGCACTGACGAGAGCAAAGCTTGAATCTAGTGGTTTTTTCGAAACGGGCCGACTAGAAAGTCTATGGGAGTGTAACAGCTGTGATCAGTTGTGTGATGTTCTGCTTTTAACAGTCAAATCCTCTTCTATTTATCAGTAACACGCACTTACCTTTGTTCCGACTGCAAGTGTAATTTTGGCCCTTAGGTGAACGTACTAACTCTTTTTGTGTTGAATTCTCCTTAAACAAGCCCGAAGCGTCGCTTTTCAAGTTTTACCCAAAGTTGCATGTGAGTAATGCCAAAATTGTCAAATCGTTAGAAAAAGCCGCACAGTAACGTGTCTGTAAACTCAAACACTATCAGTCCCATTTCATATTTAAGGACCCCCACCTACGTAAGTCTAATCGCGTGATCGGTCTTGAATTTATCAACTCAGCCGTTTTGCACAGTCGGGAAGCTTCCGATTGAAGGTAGTGATGAGCTGTACACAAAACTGAAGACAAACACAATTATAGGTAGTGGTAATTACACTTGTTAAAGAGTCTAAAATTAAATAAACAGAAAAAAATTCTGCTTAGACACGTATGTAAGAAAACGACATCCAATTAACACATTCGTCTTTCCTTCGTTTGCAAATATTTTCTTACCACTGGAGCTTCATTCAGTTAACGAAACCGTCAGGGATATAGTGCTCGTGCGACAGAACACCGTTAAGCTTAAGTCGGCATTCTGAAATGGATTGAAGTCAAATTAAAATCTCCAAAACTATTCTAATTGTCTGCAACTACGTGCACATCATGCTTTCTCATTCAGGTGTTCAAAAATCTCACGCTTCAGCTATTTCCATTTCACACCTACGTAGTCGATTTGACAACCACACGAAGTTGGTAACTACTGTGAACTAAGTCAGATGAAGTAGACGGAGTTTCACAGTCGGAATGTTCTGTACAACGGCTTTACTTAGACATCGTAATATATTGCTAACACAGTCGCAGTTGTGCAGTTAGTATGAAATAATATTCATTATTTCAGGGAGTTTTTCTTCTGTAAACCGTGGATTGGATAAAATGGGCCACCAATTTGATCCATTCACTTGTGGAATTATCATTCATTGGCTTCGTGACAGGACGAACCACCGATCGATAATCAAACTCGCACTTATGCGTTTGTGTGCAGTAAGCGTTAGTGACCAATACCCGTTCGCACAAAATGTGCTAATTTATGCGACCAGGAATGGGGGCATTGATCAGAAAAATGGCGACATTCGCTAACCTGCTAACTCTAGTAACAAAATCGAGAATGGATGAATGTTGACCAATGTCGTCGAAAGGTGGGCTTTTAATATAACAGAGTTCTTTCAACAAACTTGAAACTAAGTTATCGCATACTCTGATACACCTTAAAAACGATCGTCCGAAGGTCAAGCAGATCTCTTCATTAGGAATGACAACCGAATCGTATCGCACCTTTTATGTCAAGCATAAGTCGTGTACTGAGCCACCGAGATTGCAGATCTTTGATCGTTTTGCTTAGCATCCGAATTCTTTGAATACAGAAAACAAACAAGAACACGCTACATGAGTGTTGACGACTTTTGCTTCTAGAATACTCTACACACTCTCAAGCAACTCAATAGTTGCCATTGTTGATTGCTTAACTTATAAATAATAGCTATGCATATCACAATTCGAATGACTATGGTATAGGTTGCACAAGTTTTTGTGCTTTGTTCTTGCCAATGCTCATCAGGTATAAGTTTTATTTTTATATGATTATTGATTTGTACTCGTAAATTTGTGTACCTGTTCAAATCGGGTATGCTGATCAACGTGCTACCACGTTATGTTCGACCACAGTACAGCGTTTTTACCATTTTCAGACGGTCTCTTGGATATTGTTAGAATGACCCAGTAGAACCGAAACATCCAAAATGTACTGTAAAAGTCGATCAAAGATTTCATTGTTCACAATGTATAATACGCGGAAGACATTTGTACAGTTTGTCAAAGACACTTTGAGATCAGTGAAATCTCCAGTCTGACAAGTCTTCTGATTACTCAACAGATTGCCTATATAAATATGTATAGTAATTAGTAGGTGGTTTCGGTTTTTTATATTTGAATTGAACATCGCCCACAAGTGAATTCAGCTGTCGCAATCCCTTGAACTTATGAGTCGGTCCCTTTTGAAAAGAAGACTAGAACTCCGGCCACGCTTTCATGAGGCAACCGTGTTGACCACTACACCATTGACCTCACATTAGGCACAACTGAATCATCATATGTGAACACTCAGCCACATTCACTTGTGAGTAATGCTCTGATAGCCCGATCGTTTCGAGACTGTGACGACTGCAATCAGCTGTGAGTGGTGTTTAATTTGAATGCAAAATTGTAAACAAATACTAGGATTATTTGCAGCTATTCTGGGAAAGGACTTCGGACTACCTTATTATAAATGATATGAGCAGTGGTTGACAACTAACAACTTGAAAAAAGTCTATCATGGTTACGGAGTGACTGGAGTCCGTCAAATGGAAGTCATTTGCGGTTTAGGCGGTCTTATTCACTGCTCTGTTCAGCAACCACAGTAGATGATCACGTAGTCTCTCAGAGCACCATCTGGTAACATGAACAGTACAAGATATTCATTCCTGGTGGAATAAAATTACTAGCATTCTGTGTTGATACGTGGGTCACACATGTCGTTATGTAAAGTTTACCAAACTGATTGCAATCTAGGGGTTACCATACCAGAAGCAATGCAGTTTGCAGGTGTCCGTCCACCCTCTATGGCTTTGTTGCATTTCAAGAGCCACCCTTCGTATATAGTTCTTTTATTGATCAGGTCAAACATCGTACAGTGAGAGAGCGATTGGCGACTCTCTGTCATTGTTGGTTGAACCAGAACATTTTCATAAACCTAAACCAGTGTGTTCGTTCGGAAAATAGTGACAATATTTATTACAATGCGTTCACCATCTGACTTGGTTTTTTCACTTCATAAGTTCAGATATAACATACAGAAGACAGATATCGGTGGATATCACTGTTTTGTTTGAACATGCTAAAGACAAAATTACGATTGAAAAACTTTCGGCTGTACTGGTCCAAATACGTGTTATCGTTTACATCCTCATGTTCACACAATCTAAGCAAGTCATCAGTCTTGTAATAAAATGGTTTAGTAGCATGCTTTCAAATCTTATGGTTAGTTGTGAATTGGAAAAGTGCAACTAAACACTGTTCTATAACATTTTGTGACTAGAGTACCGGATTAATAACGGGTTTTTTTGTTTCCACACGAAACTTCAAATGAATGGTATTTACACGATATCAGATGCACACCACCGGGTACAAAGTAGTCAGTAGTTAGCCCATTTTACACAGGTGTTCAGAGGTTTGGGCATCTACCAAGGACTTTCATTTGCATACACAACGTGGTTTAAAGCTTATTTTCGGCACGGTGAATGATACGTACGGGGGAGTAATCGATCTCTGGGTAAGCAATTCAGGGGGCAAATCTGAAATTCGTTGCAAATTCAGAAATCCCGTTTGATCACATAAACTGCCTCACGTTACTACAATTCACCACCTACAGTAGCTGAGCTACTACTTGGAACACACAAGGTTGAGGCACTAACCCACTTTCTTTAACACAAGTTTATACAATCTACAATTTGTTAGGAAGCTGTTAAGAAAAAAGCGTCGGTTTGTCCTCGTCTGTTTCCGCCCGTCCATATTTAGACTTCAGCTGCACTGTAACTCTGCACAGTGACAGTGAAAACTTACTGATAAGCGCTCATCGGTGTGTAGGATCTTCTGCCACATCTGTCTTCTGCTGTGACTGCATCCTGTTGCTCTCTACTTGTGTGATTATGAATATTTAATCAATGCGGAACTCAGACCTACTGTTGCTATCAATTCATGCGTGCTGGAAGGCAGAAAAGGAAAACATTACAGTGTTTATTGTTGAAGAAGAGTAAATCATGGGGTTAACCTCACTCTGTCTTTCTCGTAATCACCGGTTTGGTTGACTGCGACAGTGAACTGCTTGACTCGAAGCAAGTGAATATGCAACCATTTTGAACGAACAAACCTAGTTATGTGTGTGGCAGACAGTTCAGATTTTGAGAGAAATAACCCTTGTTACTGATCAGTTTTAAAAAATACATAACTTATTTGAGATGGTTACCTTTTTTCGACTGAATAAATCTGTACTTTTGCGCCAAGAAAGATAACCGAATGTCAGTAACTGGGTAGAGTTGTTCCACAGTGTAAATGACAGATGCACTAAGGTAACGTTGGATTAAGTTTGACTGGTGCTCATTTAGCAAACGTGTTTACGAAAAACTAAACCGGATTACTAGAGCATCGTCAATAAATCTGTTATGAATAGAGTCGATATAGATGATAGCTGAAGGTGTTATATGTTAGATTACTGATGAGTAGTCGGGGATTTTGCCAGTTTTAAATTGAACATCACTCGCATTTGATCGTAGCCTACGCATTCAGATTGACTTTCCAGCTGGCCTTTTTCTAAAAGAGTTTACGTTATATGTTAGTTTAATAATTAAACATACGCAGATGATATTTCAAGCACGTTTTACCAGTTTGATTTTGAGTCATCTCCGGTATCCACACGATAAGGTGAAACAGCCCATTTGTGAATCACTATTAAAAAGTATATTGTGACGAGGTACCAAAATGATGACCTTTGGGGAGGGACCCTGAGTTAACACGTTACATTCATCATTAATTTTTATTCGTATGTAAACTATTAACTGTAGTATGGAAAGCACAAGAATGTCAGTCACGTGTTTTTCAATAACATCAATATGGGCGACTTTATGTAATAATATTTTAACACTAAATATGCAGATAGTATTGGGAGAAACGGCTATTTTTAAATATAATCGAAGTATCTTGTGCAATGAAAGGATAATCCAATCGCCATTCATTCAGAAATGATCATACGGAAGTGCAAAACTGTTTAGCATACGACGATATTCAGTGTACGTTTCCAGAACTCAAAAAGATCTCCACCGTTTTCTCATTGCCGACAGAGTCGAGCTTATCAACTGATTAGTTTGGTCAATGTTGTACATAGCATTAACTAACTAAACAAAACGACATTTTGCTACGTTTAACAATTCAAGCTACATACATGCCGTTTCACATCTGAGATGAGAATATCAGTTGCATTTAGATTTTGGCCTTTAAATAAACTTCACAGTATCTCCTTTCTCCTCATCTACTGTAGGCTGGTCTGATATAAAATTCAAAATATTAGAACAATACTAAATCATAACTCACTTTGGTAATCATCAGACGTTGAACTCGAATGATCATTCTACACTTTGAAAAGCTGACATCAAAAACTGAACATGCTTGGCTTTTATTCACAAAAAACATGTATCTGTTCGCCACTGTTTTGAATGCTGCCGAGTTTTTAGTATTTGTATTGGCTTAAAAACCTCATAAAGTTTTACAGAAAGGTGGAGCTCGAAATTGGACAAGTTATATCACCGTATATCTCTGATAATTGTATCAGTTCCTTTTGGAAACGTGTACCTCAGTCTGATTCGAAAGTGTTTGTATCAAACTGTTCATTATTTTAACTCTCATGATGTTGATTGTGTACACACCATCAAGGAATGTTGTCCTACTTTGAGCTTTGGCTTTTTGTTTTCGTGTTTTTTTTTATAATTCATTGTCAAATTTTTCTATCTAATGACATCAGCAGCGATTATTTACGACATCAAGGCTAGACAGTAAAATTTTCCTTCAACTTCCCTGGAAAATTTTCGTTTACATTTTTTACTACAAGCATTAAGACGGCAAGAAGACATACATTGCGGGATGCAAGCATTTCGTTTATTCTCATCAGTCGAATACATAAAACATTCAGTTATATAGGTTAAGCGCATGGCGATAAAACAATGAAATGAACGAACATCAACATGGGAGTAATCAGGGTTCACTGCCACGGTAACGAAATCGATTGCGTTA
>JTDE01000189.1:11486-21930 GCA_014338405.1 Paragonimus skrjabini miyazakii | reverse complement strand
CCACTTTCGCTTGTGAGTAATGATCAGGTTGCCCGATCGTCTCGAAATGGAGACACAGTTACCGTCTGTTAACTCCAATCGATAACCCTGCGATTAGGACTTCCTAGACATGTCAAAATCTCCGATTTCATTAAACCTGCTAGGCGATATTTTAGATTAGTAATGAATAGTCAACGATTTGATTGATTCCAAGACGACATTGTATGGGGATGCGACAGCTGCGATCAGTTGTGGATGATGTTCAACTTAATTTGAAAATGGTAGACAAATTTCATTGGGGATTCTTAACACGTGAACAGTGGCCTAGAATAAAACGATCCTGCTATTGAACCGAAATGCTATGTAAAAGTTAAATCACTGTTAATAAATGTCCACTGCACAAAACTATTGCCTATACTTGTGAGTTCACTGCATTGCTTCGTTTCTGACAACCGATCATCTGAGGGAAACTCTACTGCAATGTGGTTAGAATGTCTGTTTACATTTTTCAACAGTCCAATCTTGAAAAAAATGCTATAGCCAGACGAAGTCCATTAGGTCCTATCTTGGTACATATTTTCGTGTTGAGAAGTGAGCAGCCATTAGTTACGGTCGAGGTCAACTAGTCATAGTTTGATTGGCGCGACTGTTCCAACACTAGGTGGAATACCTCAACGCAGCGATGAGATACGTTCAAAAGCTTGCAGCGGGCAAATTATGGAAAACAGGGGCGACCGGACGAGCCATCGCGCAACGAAAGCGGCCAAAGGGACAAGGAATGGGAGGCACCCCCCCCCCCAACAGGAGGCCTCAGCCACACACATAAATCAGGCCGAAGTGCACACGACATGTGACTGGAAAGCGTCAGTGTATTGTGGACCGGAATTCCAGTTCATAAACGCGAGTGGTGTGTGGCTTGGGAACGAGCGAGTTGGACACTGAAGATCGTGCTATACTGAATGGCTTTTTGCCACACTATTACCGGCGTTACGTCGACGAAACACTAACATTTAGTCGATTCAAGCAGATGATAGATAAACTAATGCAACATTCAAATAACTATCGTCTTATTCTAAAGAGTACGTGTGAATTTGAGATCAACAACTGTCTGTCGTTTCTATGTGTACTCAAAATTAGCCGATAACATTACTAATCACTAGTGAGATATCCACATCTGGTACGAATGAATTCAAACAGTCTGGGCATCGTGTTTAACGTGTTTTTAATAAGTGCACTGAGAAGAACACAAAGTTACGAGCAAGTTATAATACTCAAAGTTTCAACCACCTCGGATGGCCTTCTTCAGGAGTATTGTAACCAAAATCACATTAACAACGGAACAAAGGTCACCTGGGGTTTATCGTGGTTAGGTCAACCTGCGCTCCGTCTGAACATTTTGGCCTAATTCTATGCCCATTAAGTGGGGGTGACACTGATGTAGATAGGTGCGTCTGCGCCTGATGTTATTTATCCCTCCACGCCACGCAAGAGTTTGCTACCATTGAGGCTAACGCATGCGCGTTGGGTATAAGTGGTGAGAGCTACAGCATAGCATCACACCGCACGGGAAGGCAGACACTCATGAATCACTCGAGCTTGATCAAAACATACCGTGTCGTTTTCTGACAGTACATATTGTGCTATGGTCGAATCTTTCTCTAACTTCTGAAGTTGGTGTGCCTCTTTGGAAGTAAACCGCGTGTATCTCTTGTATTCAGCAACACGTACTTTCAACCGTCTGGTTTCCTGTTCTATTTAAATGACATTGCAATCAATGCATGTGATTTCATAAGCGCAATCCGTCTAGTCGCCTATATAGACTGGATTGAATATAACTTGTTCTCACCGTTGTGTTCTTAATCCACTTAGTGATAGCCGATATGATGACTTAACTTGAAGAGCTGTCTATGGGAAATCCGCTTGAGCTGATCGATACCTAAACTTTAGCAGTTTCATTCCAATTCGACGTAAGCAGATACGGGTAAATATGCTATTTAGATGAGCGAAGTGATTCTGTTCACAGGACGCTTATGAGAAGGAATTAAAGTAGGTCAGTTCCGTTTTAAAATTGAATTGCTCGTTTGCGTTCCTTAGTTCGAAGTACGTGAGTGATACCGGATGTGATTACCACTCTAGTTATGCCTCAACAGTTTTAACACCTTCAGTAGTCATGTGCATGTGCTGTTTCTCTTAAAATTTTCACATGAAAGTAAGATATGTGGATTGTACTGATGCAAACAGGCGACAAGCTCACTCGAAAAACAAGGGATACAACGACGCGTCAAAGACCGGAGTAAGTTGCGAGTTACTTGCTCGAACGCGGTCCAGCGGCTCCAAAATCACTTGGTAAAGGATGCGATTTCTACACCTCCACGAAACGTACATTGATGAAGGATTGATAGCTTTTAGAAGACATGTTGCCACATGTTGACATTTCGTTTACTCTCATCAGTCACAGACGTAAAGCAAGCACATTATATACGACAGACAGATGAAGATAGACAGGATATGGACACGCGTAAATTCATATTAATTAGTGTCATCAACACCAAAGCAACCCAATGGGTTGCTTCAACCACTTTTGTACATATAGCGCCGACTGGTGAGTTCTGATTAGCATAGCCTCGCTAAAGGTCAGTAGCTTCGGTTTCCGACTGCGTATCAACATTTTAAATGACCTAAGTTGGTCGACTTGAGGACCTGTTATCATGTGGCGTTTAGCAATAGATAATGCAGTATTTCGAGCAACGGATTCACCGGTTTGAGATTGTTGTGTCACTAGTTGTTTTAACCACTTCGGGAGGTGTTCTGTTACTCGCTGAGATAGTTGTTGATTTGTTCTGCCTGTGTGAACGTCACTACAACTGCAAGTAAACTGGTGGACAACATGGAAGACAGAATAGTTAGGCAAATTGCGTTCTCGATTGTGTAGACTCGGTCCTGTGGTGGTTTGAACCAAATGAAATTGAGCAGCCGTATACGTACGGGATGGAACAGACTTCTATTTGTGCCTTGAAGACTAAAAGCCATGCGGCTTCCCCAGAAATACTAACGAAGGCAATTGTCATTATGAAACAGGAGTATTAAATACAACATATTTACCACAACAGAGGTCATTGAAATCCTTCTACGTAAGCTAAATCACCTACCTTAGCCCGCGCCTAGTGTGCTTAGGAAGACTGGTGTTTATATAGATTAAATATCACACACAATTGATCGCAGCTGTCACATTCCCATAGACTTTTCCATCGACCCCTTTCGAAAAGCAGAAGCACTAGACTCGCGTTTCGCTCGTGAGTAAAGCTCGTGAGTAGTGCATATCCTCGCCACTGCCGGGACTAGAATTTCGGCCACGCTGTTTATGAGGCGACGGTGTTCACCACTGCATCAGTGACTTCACATTAGGCACGACTAAATTATCATGTGTGAACGGTTTACCACTTTCGTTTGTGAGTAATGAACAGGTTGCCCGATCGCCTCGAGAGGAGAGACAGTAATTGTCCTGTTAACTTTAATCGATGACTCACGACTAGGACTTCTCTGAAAGTTAAAATCACAGAAACGATTGACTTGTTGAGCGATAGTTTGGTAACTAGTTAGTAATAGGAAATTTTGGTCTTTTATATAACGAGCTCTAACAGGAGCGTTACTCGTGTCTAGTGCCTCTTTTCAAAATGGGCTGACTATAAGATCAATGGGAATGCAACAGATGCGATCAATTGTGGGTGATATTCATTTTGTATAATATAATACGGTAGGAATGTACATACGAGCCTGAAGTGGAATGGTATGAATTTGTTCGGGGAAAAGGGAAAATGGATACTCCAGTCGAGATCGGACTACTTAAACTCCTATACGTGGGAGTAGTGAATTATCTATCAAAATATGACAAAACTCACAAACTCTTGTGGTTGCGGGAAGGGAGAAGTAGTCATTGAGATATTGAACCATTCTTACCCTTTGGACCTAACGGGATACTCATTTCATGGACTAGCAACTATTAAGGATGATCACTGTACAAACATAATTGTAATTAGTAATAAAAATCAAAAGACCACTGTTGAAGTTTTGCTCGATGTTTATCAAAACTGTTCTTCTCAAAATCTAGAGCAAGGCATTTGGACCTGAATGCCATTGCTTTGGTACAAACAATACGCGTGCTCCTCACTTCTATCACAGTATACTTCACTGAACACTCGCACATGGACCGTTAAATGTGTACCGGTTGGGCGGATCCACTGTAAACAGGTTGCAGTCAATTCTATCAATATCAAGTCTCAAATGCACGCCTACATCATGGAATGTTCTTGGATCAGTTAACTAAGACACCAGTGACGTCTCAGGAGACACGCGCATTAGAACAGTGCAATATACTCACACTGTTTTTCGTAAATTGTATACATTATTGGTTGAGGTTGTCAGGTATCGCTGCAGTGGACACCTGAGTACTAGACAATGGGAAGGTTAGCTGATCCACAGTGATGACAGGTGTTGCCAAATCTAGTTCACGAATTCAAAATGTTCCAGTTGTCAGAAGTACAAAATTGTTGTTAGTGGGTTCAAAAGAGTACCAGTGTCTCAATACATTCAGTTTTAACTCCCTTAGACTATCCTTCTTTATCCCTTGCTCATTTTGTCTTAGTTATGCTGCCCATCCTCGTTCAGTTTACTGATTCATCGTCTCGTTTATACTGAGGGTATTTCATCTTGTAAAATTGAGCAACACGACAAATGTCCCTACAGTCTTCTTCAGAAATTTATGGGTTTTCGGAGATAAACCCACAACAAATAGTGACATTTGGTTGGTTTTGGAGTTACAGCGCCAACCGTCAGCGACAGACCAGTAATGGATTGTATTCATTAAAGATTTTAGAGGTAACAGTATATGTTTTAGGGATAAACGATCATTCAACGCTGGTTTTATGGCTTATGGTTTTTAAATAACTAGCCACGCAAAATGTGATTTCGTATCAATTTAGAGAAGTGTCTTAAAAGTGACTGCTCTAAATTGATTCTCGGCTAAATGGCATATGCTGCTTGTCATTGGATTCTAAGCCCTTCTCTTGTTTGATCAATAAGTGACTGTTTTTTTAAACTGTCAGAATAAAGGTAAATCCCAAGATGAGTGGAGAATACTCAACACACACAATGCCTACTCTGGAGTCGTACGCCTGTCTGTATGTTTGTGAGGCAGATATGTTCGCCACTGACTTCAAACCGAACATGATAACTTCACACATCTGGACACTTAGTAATCAGCACTTCAGAGTAATGCTCAAATTATGGGCTCAGATTATCTGCTGTCGAAGCAGATCTATTGATACTGTCCTTGTTACCATGTTATCTTCAATCAGCAACTTCACGATTTATGCTTACTTGTCCAGTTGAAGCTCTATTTATCGTATGTGACCTACGATCAGTTGTAAGCGGTAGTCAAATTATAATTATCAAATATCCCTCCTGGCAAATTGCAAAGCAACTCAAAAGTTTATTTGGGCCGTCTGAAATGCAGTTGCTTATTTATTCATAGCCACTCTTTGTAAACATAACACTGAGATTGAATCGTTTCCCCGTCGACAGTTATTAGGAAAGACGCAGCAACACCGTTTGTTGGAAAACCCAGTCCAAATTAGGCCACAGGGCTTTAAGTTCGCAGGAAGAAACGATCACCAGGCGTTCGACCATACGGTTACAATCTGATTGGTTTAAGGGAACCATACCACAAACCGCGACCATACGATCGGAACTGGGTCGATCGATCGATATGGAGTGATGCAACCTGGCTGCGTCTTAACAATGACTTTCCTCTAATCTACGCCCATTGCCATAGAACAAGCCAGAGTTCCTGAATCATCTCTTTTGAAAAGTTCACAAACTGCACCTTGGTACAAGAAAGTAGTCACTCACTCCAGTTCATACGGAAATTCTAAAGCCACATTACCTTGAAAATGGTGAGTTACTCGTTTAGTAGGACGTCGGACAGCAACTGATAGAGCCTTTCCAAATTTCACACAGAATTTGATGGTATATTTGCATAGCAAACTTGTTGCCAATTAATCGGTGAAATTAAGAGTTCGTAAATCCACAAATAAAACTACAGTTAAAGAAATTGAATTCTCTTCGTCACAGTTTGCCTTATATACGCTGAAATGTTCGAAATGATACAAACTGTTCTAGTTATGCAGTAAATAAGGTTGGAAGATTGTTGTCGAATATCTTATGTCGCCTAACGTGATTGGGGAGCCCAAATCACTGATGTAAGCAACAAGATTCGCGCTTTTCGATTGTGTTCGTGAAATTTTTGGTTTGGGCTCGCTTCACAAGCACACAAGATTAACGCAGTGCCCTCGTGCGGATCCGAAAACAGGAGTTTATGCGAACTCCATTGAGATAGCCGGCCCATTTCTTGATTTTACCATCTTCAACATTCTGAGAATGTTCTTTACCGCAGTTTCTTGATCATTATCACGATGGATTGCTGATAGTTATGTGGTACCAAGTCAACAGTTTATAAGGTTTGGATAAGGTCAAAATTTTTGCTTGAGATGTATAGTGGAGCAGAATTTCGTTCCATCACGTCAGGTACATACCGAATGGATAGAGGCGTGGGTGCATACAAGCAATATATCAGAGTTTGGTTAGCAATCGTAGCTTGGTATTATGGGCTTGTGTGTCATGTTTGAATAGTTGATTTTTTCCCAAAGAATGAAGAAACGAGATAGGCAATGAAATAGGCTGAGTGACCCAAATGTCATGTTTACGCTAATCGATCAATAATTAAAGTGAATAGAACGCAACAGATGAATACGTGATAGAGTGATCTAAAGGCGGGGATGTGTAGAGCGGGATAGGAGGATATAGAACATAAGGAGGGTGCGATACCGAAGAGGTAAATGAATAAAAAATATAATCGATAACCGACTTTAGTTGTTCTAGTGGACTGTCAAGGTAGTGCTAAGTTTACGACCATCTATCTCCGTGCTGTAAAAAGTGTTTTTTTTAAAGATGTGTAACTGGCGCTTCGGAGAAGCTAAAGTGTGTTTGTTCATTGCCTGACAAACAAAGTGAAAAACAGTCTACGGATCTACTGTGAGAGATGTGCTTTGTAATAGCACGATTTGTTGTCCACCTTTAGTATCCAGTATCTGGGCGTGCTCCCAGAGTCGAGTGCTTATTTTCCTTTGTGTAGAATCTAAGCACTGCAATCCGTATGTAGACGTTACACATGCCCAATCACCGAACCATGATTGCTGACTAGATAATCTCTATTATTCTGTCAATACGCACCTATTTCTTTATCCACTGGGCTATTATTTCTGGAAAGTGACTGACAAAAACTAACGAAATGTTGCTCGAGCATACATCTCACGTGATAATTTTGGTCTTATTTGAAGTCATACGGAGACAAGACTGCTTCACATTAGTGCGATGGCAAAATGACTGGTTTTAAAAACGAAACTCACTAGGTTAAAGCAAATACCAATTCATCCCGTCTGAAAGAAATTAGGTTAGGTTGAGTGCTATTAATACTAGTAATGTTGTATCTGCAAAAGACGCTTGGCTTGAGAATTCGTTTATTATGCAAACGCTCGTATAGGTCACGTCAAAAATGAAACCACAAACGCGTACACTCATTTGCAAGTTAGACATGCATTCACATACATCATTGTCATTCGCTTTGGTGGAAGTTCTGCCGTAGCGCGTACACACTATTTCGATAATCTCTTCTTGTCCTTCGTCTTCCTGGCGTTCGCAGCTTGCCGTTTTATCCCTGAATGTCTCCTGTGGGTAACATACTACTTATGAGTAGTATATTACTCAAAACGAAAGTGCCTGTCATACAACAGTGACTAACACTGCAGTTGACGTAACCGGAAATTGTGATCTAACCCATTGATCGTCTCTCACCTATGCTCGTCTCATCCTTACACTAACTGCGTTAGCGTTGCAGTAGATGCTGCTGCAGTGTTGGACAATCGTTAATGTATAGTTTGTCGTGACTAGCAGCATGCATTTTAATTAGCTAAACTGCGGTAATGTGTACACTGATCCTTCTGAATTAGATGTCCTTGATGAATAGACATTTTTCCACAGACCCGAGTTAGTCTACTTGTGGGGAATTTGAGTACATATAAAAAATTCTCAAAGTATATATTCTCTAATAATCCATCCAAACTGTTCAAATATGTTAAAAAACACCCCTGTGAAACAAACTGTATACGGAGTAACCAATGTTATATATTATTGCGTATTATTTCACAATTACACAGGTTGAACACTTGACCTCTGTCTACAAAATGGTCATCATGTATTACGCCATATTCAGCGGAAATAACATAAGTAGTCTTCTTGGAACGAGTTATATATATATATATATGTTGCCATTTTGCGGGGTCAACTTACGGTAATCCATGAAATTGTCTTTCTGAGGTTTCCTTCAGTAACACTGATCTGAACTGGTTAGATTATAAATCTTGTGGGAGAATGGAGAGCACTTGTACGGTTCAGCAACTTGTTAGTCACGTATCTGGTGTGCTGTGTACAAATAAACAGATCCCTCATTGTCTAACACATTGCCCAAAATCGGATCGTGACGTACGTATTTAATATCAACTTCCCAAGCTTTCTCCCCTTTGTTTTTAACTTCAGACGTATTGGCTTTGCTGGAGGATTGTTGTAGGGTTGACCTCATGTTTTGAGACACTTCTTTATGAGAGCTTTTAGTCGGAGATTCCCTTTCGTATGACTGTAGGTGAGTAAAAGATGTCTGATCCACGTCTTCACGTATGATATGTATAACAGGCTTGTCACGTGGTCTCAGTTGGAATCGTGGTAAACGGCTGGAAGGACATTCACATCGACTGAGGATAATGGCACCGTTGTTACTGTGCTGGCTGATCGTTCGCTTCAAGTTGCCATCAGGTCGCCTGATTAAAGAGATCTGTTGGTTACTTGATTTTTTTGTAAATGTGGAACCGTTTACGTAGTTACTTCCGCCCAATGTAGAAGACGCAGAATCCGCCATTGCGGCAGGCAACTTTGATAGATTGAGAGAACTGAGTGAATTCATGTTTTTCCAAGCCGTCAATTGGGTTTCCATTGTTTGAATCAGTCGATTTAAATCACCGATTGTTTTAGTTGACATCACCACAAATTGTTTCTCCGCAAAGCTGTGATCTTGGAGACCAATGGCAAAGAAACGACCAGCCTGTTGAAACGTAATGAAGCGTTCGACCGAGCTAAAATCAATGCGTTCCACCGACCGATAAGGCCACCAAGATGATCGGTTGAGAATTAGGGAAGTGTAGGTGATGCAAAGTCTGAGTTTCCTAGACTTCTTCGGTTCTCTCCAAGGGCTGACCAAATGCTGTTCTAAGCGGTACTGGAAAGTGGCAGTGGTGAAATCATCCGTCGTACTGAGCTCTACGTAGTGTTGCAGTCGCACGGACAACGTGAGCAGCTGATTCAGACCACCCAACGACCGCGCTCGTTTCATCGGTCGGACGTGGAACGAAACTATGGTTTGACTGTTCGGCCAGTTCGCCTAACTCAGCCGCTGAGTACAACGTCGTATGTGCGCAGGTGCTTGCATTTCCATAGCCTTGATCTACTTACGCACTTTCACTGGCGAACGCGTGCGTATACATGTGCGTTTATGTGACTGGCAGGCGCGGCCAATCAGCTACCGATGTGCAAAAACCTCGTTTATCGATCACGGCTCGGACATAATCCAACCAAAACGATCGATGCACTTGGCGTGAGTGTCAAGACAAACGGTCGTCTCGTAGTTCATCCGGGTCAAATAGTTCTAAATTCTGGCGGTCATTGATAAAGAAGGGAACATCCAGCCGTGTTCATTCTTAACCAGCGTACAATTGACCAATGGGCTGTTACCTATATGGTTGTATGTTGGATAGCCTTCTGCAACTGAGTTATCCAATAGCGTACATTTCTAGATGGAAGAAGAAAAGACGTCAATAAATAATGTCATGCCGGTTTTGGGTTGGTCTCAAGCGCTCATAAATCTTACCGATATACTTGTTCTCAAGTATTTATAGGACATTCAACCGGCCAAGCTGATCACATTTTAAATGGAGCGGTTCCCAATAGAAATTTGCAGATGCATTAAAATGTTCTCTATTTTGACATCTATTAGATTCCATCAATGTCTTACACACTCGTTTTTATACAGAAAACGATTAACCAGACCACTTAGACGAAATATTTAAAGTCTAGATGTCAACATACATACACTACTAGACCGATTGCGATTACGATTAAACAAAAATATATATTCCAGGAAAGTCGGTTGTGCCTCTTTTGGTGCAGTGGTCGCCTACTGAACTAATAACTCTGTGATATTGATTTCAGATTCGCATCAAAAGCCAACCAACTGCATTGGAATTGGTTATCTCTTCAACAACGGTCAATCACAAACAAGAGAGCGAGTTTCAGAAGCTTCTTC
>JTDE01000188.1:337184-349536 GCA_014338405.1 Paragonimus skrjabini miyazakii | reverse complement strand
TCGGAATTCTCTCCGTTTTGGCCTCCGAAATTATTTAAAAACAACACGACTGGTTGTATCCATTGGATACTGCATTTGGTGTGGTGGAATTCTAATCCAACGCACCTTCACGAACTCTCTGTTCATATCCACTACAAAGTCGGTGAGCTCATTTATTTTCTACGAACAGTTCTTTACCTGATTTTTTGACATCGAAGATGGTTGATGACACGATGTACACTGACATTAAATCCGACCACACTTTTGTTTCAAAATTACCGGAATAGAGTGACCAAAATCTTCAACTGTGTTTCCACCAGATTGAGACCCTCATTACCACCAGGCGGATACTACCTGAAAAAATAAGGTTCTCATATGTGGTGTAATCTCTTCTCATTGATGTCGCTGCAGAAGTGGAAGACATATTGGAATCAGTCCCGTCTGATTGCCCCTATACCATTTTAAAAGATGTCATCATAAAGCGGACTGCAAATTCAGAAATTAGACTGCTACATGACTTGTTCAACTCAGTCGAGCTAGGCGAACGGTCCCAATATCAATTATTACGTTATATGAGAAACCCACCAAGATCGCGGAAGCTCAATAACGCCATCTTGAAGCAGTTGTGGGCGGCAAAGCTTCCGTCTGCGGTGCAAAATATTTTGACCGCCATGGTTGAGGATAGCTCAACAAACAACTTGGCAGCTCTTGCGGACAAGACATCAGAAACCTTCCCCTCACAACCGGTGTGCGCCGCAACCATAGTTGTTTCCACGTCCTCCCCTTCAGTCTCAATTACTGATGATGGCCAAAACTTTTGATAGAGAAGATGTGCCATCGTATGGACAGTAGGGCCATGCAGATCAGTGAACTGAAAAGGCATCCACCCGGAAGCCGTACACGACCCAACTCCCACTGTCCATCAAGGTGGTGTTGGTACCACCAAAGCTTCCGACACAAAGCGAAGAACCGCACCATACCGTGCACAGTCCGAGCCCGCCCAGCATCACCGCCAAATCGGCAGGCCAGCAAGTAACGACTGTCACTGACCAAGTGAGTACTAGTCGCCTATTTTTCATCAGAGATCAATCGACCGGCTTGCGCTTCCTTATTGATACCGGAGCCGAGCTCAGCGTCATTCCATCACAAACAAATGATCGACTTCAGCCTGGTCGGTACACTTTACAGGCCGCAAATTAAAGTCGCATCAAAACCTACAGGGAACGCTCTCTCATTGTCGATATTGGTCTCCGGCGATATTTTCGATGGGTATTCCTGCTTGCAGACGTTCAAACGCCACTGATCGGTGCCGACTTCCTGGCACATTTCAATCTTTCCGTTGCGGTCAAGTGGCGGGAGCTAATTGACAACACCATTGCATGCACAGTAAACGGTGTCCAATCGACGATTGCATCGATCGGCATCCGGCCTGCTCTTCCACCAACATCGTCTTTCGCAGCACTGCTGAAGGATTTCCCTTCGTTAACTCAGCCGTGCTCACATACCGAGACGGTTAAGCACAGTGTGGTACATCATATTATAACACGTGGCCCTCCAATTTTGGCTGGTCCACGCCGTTTACATCCCGACAAACTCAAAATCGCCAGGGCTGAGTTCGAATATATGCTTCGGTTGGGCACAGTTTTACCTTCAAACAGCTCTTGGGCAACACCACTGCGCATGGTACCCGAAAAATCTCCGGGCGATTGACGACCTTGCGGTGATTACCGTGCCCTCAACAACTGCACAATCCCGGACAAGTACCTTATACCACACATCCACGATTTTGCCTTAGGACTCGCTAGCACCACTATTTTCTCCAACTTAGACTTAGTACGCGCCTATTACCACATCCCGGTCGCCGAAGAGGATATCTCGAAAACAGCCATTACAACACCTTTTGGACTTTTTCAGTTCATGAGGATGCCGTTCGGACTCCGTAATGTGGCTCAAACATTTCAGCGAATCATGGAAGAAGCATTACGTGGACTCCCTTTTGCGTACGTCTACATTGATGATGTTTTGATTGCTAGCCGTTCGAACGAGGAGCATTTATCTCATCTTCGTGCTGTTTTTGATCGTTTCGCGCAGTATGCTATTAAAATCAACATTGACAAGTGTGCCTTCGGAGTTAACTCATTGGATTTCCTGGGACATCGCATTGACCAAATCGGCATCACACCTTTGCCAGATTAAGTTGAGTCCATCTCGACCTTTCCGATTTCCACTACGATGACACAACTCCAACGATTTCTCGGCACACTCAACTATTACCGACGTTTCATCCCTCATTGCGCGGACATTTTAAAACCCCTGACAGACCTGTTTGGCTCTAAACGTAAGTCACCTGAACTCCCACCCGAAGCCAAGGCAGCCTTCTCAGCGACAAAAGAGGCCTTGTGCCACGCCACCAAATTATGTTTCATCAGTTGCGATCCAAATGCCCATCTCTTTCTCACCACGGATGCGTCGAATGCTGCCGTCGGCACAGTTTTAGAACAACCTGTAAATGGCGATTTATTTGGCGATTCGGTACTTTCGGCACTTTTTAGAAGGCCGATGCTTCGTAGTGCAAACCGATCACAAGCCCTTGACATTTGCTTTTTAAGCCCAACTCGATTGACACTATCTGCGTGAAATCAGACATTTGGACTATATCTCTCAATTCACCACAGACATCTGACACATACTTGATGACGCTAACATCGTCGCTGATGCTTTATTACTTTCTGACGCCAACTCAATTCAATCGTCACCCTCCTCTTATTTGTCTGAAATATCCACAACCCAGCAGTGTAGTGAGGACATGAAGGACGTTTCCACCTGTGAGCCTTTGAAACTATCTACCATTCCTCTATCGACACAAGTTGGTGACAGTCTGTGCGACACTTCAACAGGTAAACTAAGATCTTTTGTCCCCCTCTCGCACTGTCGTACTGTTTTTAATCATTTCCACCGGTTACCCCACCCCGGAAAATGCGGCACATTGAAGCTGATTGCACAGTGCTTTATTTGGCCCTCCATGAACAAAGATGTTCGTATCTGGTCACAACAGTGTATGGAGTGCCAAAGAAGTAAAGTGAACAATCACAGGTCACCACAACTGGCACATTCTCCCAGCCAGACGCCCGTTTATCCATATACACTTTGACGTCGTTGGCCTACTACCACCTTCCAACGATTGTACGAATATGTTGACCCCCGTCGACCGTTTCACCGGTTGACCTTTAGCTGTACCCATTAGAGGTGTTTCAGCGGAGACGGTCGCTAAGACCTTCTTGGAACATTGGATCGCTAGTTTTGGTGTGCCATCTACAATCACTACGGATCGAGGTACCCAGTTTCAATCCTCCCCTTTGCGTACCTTCACGGAATAACTGGGTTGTTCGCACATCGAAACGACGGCGTACCATCCTTGCGCTGATAGTCTAGTCAAGCGTTTTCACCGAAAACTAAAAGCTTCAATAACCACGCGGTCCGACACAACGAAATGGAACGAAAGTCTACCACTCATTCTCCTTGGAATCCGGTCCACCGTTAAAGAGGACGTTGGCTGTACTACCTCTGAATTAGTCTACGGTACCAATTTGCACCATCCAGGAGAATTGATTCAACCCCCGACTCACCCAGACCCTGATACGGATTACATTTCACGTTTACGACAATATATGTCCGGTCTTCATTTCACGCCAACCCGTCATCACTAGCGCCAAGGAAAAAATCGCCAGATTTGTTCGCATGCAAGTTTGTGTTTATGCGCTAAGACCCCGCCAGGATACCATTACAACCACGATATCTCGGTCCCTTCAATGTGGTTAAACGTGACGAAAAATTCTTCATTATCGACAGGTCCGGACGAAACGAATCCGTATCAATTGACCGACTAAAACCGACCTACGCAGAAAAGAATTTTAACCTACCTGACCCAACGCTGACTGAAAATATTCCCTCCTCACTCCCGACAGTATAACATCCACCTGCAGCCCGGCCCTCTTGGTCTGGTGAACAACGCACCACACGTAGAAGACGGTCTGTACACTGGCCGAAACACATGGCAGATTACAGTGCGTGATGCGACTATCGAGCGGTTGGTTTATTCTCTCTTCACTGCCATTCTTTTATCGTGTTTATAACCCAAAAACGCTCTGGTGGAGAAGTTCTGTAGCGTTTTATACACAATTTTCTATTTTGTAATTCTCATTGTTATTCACACTCTTTACTTTCCTCAAGTTCACATATACAGGCGACGTTCAATCCAACTTACTCGAACTAATCAATAATCGATAAATGCAAATCACACTTCTCCGGTCGCGAGCTTTGCGTTCTCTCTGCGTTCAGTATCGATGGTGCACAGAATTTTGGAGAATTAGAAGCTAACGGAATCAACCGTCTGTCGCGGTAAATCTCCTTATTTATCTGTCATCGGAATTCTCTCCGTTTTGGCCTCCGAAATTATTTAAAAACAACACGACTGGTTGTATCCATTGGATACTGCATTTGGTGTGGTGGAATTCTAAACCAACGCAGCTTTACTAACTACCTGTTCAGATCCCTCACACTCTCAGGCTATAGAGTGACGTAGTTCATCTCGAGAATTGTAATGATCTTATTCATAACACTTGAAAACGTGAGCGAACGCAAATAACGGGTTGTTTTCGCCAAAATCGTGAAAATATTTTTCGTCACCAAGCTAATACTTTTGGGACTTACTCGGTGTATTCCAATTTTTTCATTAACGCCGTTTATTTACAATTGATATATTGTACGTACTAAGCCCGGAATTTTTATTTCAAAATTTCCAAAAATATTTTCAAAACTGGGATTCATGCCAAAATAACCATTCTGCCTTTTAAAAGACCTTCAAGGCGACTCCCTCGAAACGGATGTTTGCCAAATTATCTTTTGTCTTTCTACAACACTTTCGATTCGACTTGTTCAGATATTCGAGAAATAAATTTGTCCACCAGAACAGTTAAATCCCATTCACCAGCAACCTGATTTCTTCCACAGTAACCACGGCTAATCGAAACAGAAATGGAATAGACCAAAAACTTAGGTGCAAGATAGAGTGACAAGGATGAGGTATAAATAGCATAACTCCATGAGTAATTCGGATAGAGCAAATGTGTAACTTAACATCCTTAAAGTATTCCTTCAATGTATTCCAATAATAATGCTACAGTTATTTGCTAATCCATATCAAGTAAATGGAATATGCCCTCTTGAACTTGTACAAAATTGAAACGTGAACCACAATAATACAAATTTCTGGGAAATGTTTGAAATCCCATATCTCCGGAAATACTTCAGGTAGAGCGGAAGTAATATAACGATCTGAAAGTACTCTCCCTATCTTTTGAAAAAAATATAAGAAGCAAGCTAATTTCTTATATACCCTGAAGTACGGACAAAATCATCGAACATTCTGGGCACCTACCTCAAGGATCGCTACAGCGCAGCCATGGTAAAATATCTGAAATTACGAGTGCGCTTAAGCAAAAGTCAGTAAATTTGACAAAAAATAATGCCCAATTTTTCTAAGTGGAATTAACTGATTTTTACTTATGTAATAATTGACTGTTCGGCTTTTTATTTTCAACATTTTACTCATTACCTGCCGAAATCCACGGGATACCGGCATATCACGACGGGCAGAATGTTACATGGTAAGGGCTCACCAGTTATGTAGTGGAACAAAAAAAAGGAGTCAACAATGCTACAAGACAATCCACAGTAACTGTTCACGATAGATCCCACCACACCAAGTCCGCTGTATGTTGGAAGAGTGTTCCTCTCTGACAGTGTGGAAATTCCAGCGAATTCAGTTCTTCGAGCATGCTAAAATGGGCTGATGCCACAGCTCATCCCGACAACAAAGACCGCGTGAAAGCAGAAGCGAAGGCGCTCAAGTACAAAGTGAGTATTGATTCAATCAATAGGCGGTTAATTTATATGTACAATGAGCGTAGCAGACATGGAGTGGTGTGGAATAGGAGGGCGAAAAGGTAAATAAATGCGTAAATTTTTGCAATTCAGGTCAGCAAAAACCGCTGAAATCGGAGTGGATAAACTAACTGGATCTGGTTGACTACGGCTTCCAAACTCAAACCTGCGTACAACTCGCTTAAATCATTGACAAACGAAATGGCCAATCAAGACACAATGTGGGTTTCCGTTAAAGACAATCGTATATATTGTTGTGCTTCTGTAAAGAGATTGCTGTTTTTTCCGGTCAATTGAGATTGCTCGGTGCCACTTAGAGTGGTTTTGCTCGGGTTTCCTCGATTTGACATGGAAGACGAATTTATTACCAAAAATTGTCTGGTTGGAAACGTTATTTCAACCACAGAAGGCTTCAAAAGTTCTCCAACTGCTTTTGCTACACGGATTTCAATTTCAAATCCAGGACTCCATGAAGGCCTGTGCCTGATGGCGTCATGACGCTTGACTGGTGTGGTCCAAAGATTGACCAGACTGCGTTTTCTGTCGGTGCGGATGTGTTCGGTAATGGTCTAAGGTTAGGGAATGAAGAAAAGAGGCGGTTGACCTGAAGCAAAAGCAGATCATTTTTCGACTGGTACAAAGTAGGTAAAAGGTTGCCCCAACATTTGTCTAGCTCTCTTTGGAATACATCTATGCCGGAGGCTTCAACAATCTTTGCAGGTAATTTGTTCTACCAGTTGACCACCCGGTCAGTGAAAAAGTTAAGTCAAACAACCAGTCGTGATCATGTTTTCTTGGTCGTGAACCTATGACCTCTTAAATCTCTGTCCTGATTTATCACGAACAACCATGCTAGGGGACTTGTGCCGGTGTGTTGAGTAATCTTATACATTTCACTAAGGTCTCCTCTTACCTGCCGGCGTATGAGCGAGAATGAGTCCAACGAGCTTAGTCGGTCTTCGTAGCTTAGACTCTTCATACCCATACCATACGTGTGGCGAGCTTGTGTACTTTTTCGAGGACAGCTATGTCCTTTTTGAGATATGGTGACCAAGCTTGGGCACAATATTCCTAGTGGGGACGAACTATGCCCAAGCACAGTGAGGTGAACACTGCTGGACGTGGATTAGCGATCGCAGATTTCAGTCGATATAACGCCTACCGTGTTTTTGTCGTGGCCACAGCACAGTGAGCAAATGGGGCGAACGTACTAGTGGCTTAATACTAAAGTCCCCCGTTTGCTGTTTATTTGCCAGTTCGACTTTTCGTCCATGTACATCCCCTATATACCTGGGAGCTCGACTGTGAAGCAGTTGTGAAGATATGACTTTTGAGAACATTCAGTGGTAGATCCCACCTTAATGACCATTCGCAGATCTTCAGAATGTCCTTTTGGATAGCGTTTACAACCAGCTTTATGTCATCTGCCCACAGGTAACATGGGCTGACCAGGTTGTTGGTTGAGTCGTCTATATGCACCAGGAAGAGCAGAAGGGCGAGGATTTATCCCTGAGATACTCCACATAACGGAGAACCTTTGTCCGACAGTACTCATCTTACTCTCACTCTACACGACCTCCCAACCAGGAACATCTGGATCCATCTACATATTCTAAAGGAAATTATAGCTTCTCGTAGCTTCCACTCCAAAAGCCTGTGGTTGACAGAGTGGAAGACTTTCTAGAAGTCTAGATAGCACACCTCGACCACTTCCTCTCTATCCAGCTTCTCCGAGACAATGTCTAAAATCGTCATCAGGTTGATGAGACAAGATCCACCTTTTAGAAAGTCATGCTGGGGCGCCTTGAAGTATTTCTGTTGGCAGAAAAATCGACAAATCCTCTTTCGTAATATGCGTTCAAAGATATCGTTGACGATCCAATCAGGCTTACTGGCCTGTAATTTCTGACCTCTGACCGACTACCATCTTTGAAAATAGAAATTGTAGTGGCTTGTTTCCAGTCCCTCACAACTACCCCTGTATTCACTGTGAGATTGAACAGTTGGGCAAAAGCCGACGCCAGCAATTTGGCCAGAGGTTTCGGGATAGCCAGGTGGATATGATCGGGCCTTGCGGACTTTGTGCCGTTTAGCTGGAATATTGCACGCTCAACTTCGTGGGGCGCAATATCCTGATCAACCATGACGACGCCCACAGTGCCAGCGTGAGGCTCAGGTGCTTTATTGTCTGAGCGATAAACAATTTGAAACTGTGCCATGAATGCATCCGCTATGCCTTTGTCAGTCGATATAACCTCGCCGTTATATGAAAGTGTGGTCTCAATTTCATTTCTAATAGAGGACCTGGATTGAGCATAACCGTGAAACCTCTTTGGGTACTGTTTAATATAAAGTGCTAGGTTGAGCTCATTGATCAGCCGGGCATTGCTTGCTACCTTAACTGCTTCGTTTCGAGCCTTTTTTGTACATCATGAAGGTTTTTAACCTCTGCTGCTGAATATATGCCCTTCAGGCTACATACGTGCGTCGGAAAGCTCTCTTGACCCTGGGGCGAACCCATGGCTTCCGAGCCCTTCCTCAGAATTGTTTCTGGGAGAGGTTCCTATCTGTAAGAGCCCGGAGGTTGTCAACGTAGCTTGCCCACGAGCTATCGACGTCCTCTATGGAAACTGTTGGGTTCCAGGTCATTCAATCAGCTTCAAATATCAGTTTATTTTGGTCAATTCGTTGAAAAAGTTGTACTGTGTATCTGGTTATCTAATAGAGAGCATTGGAAAGAGAAATATTTCGTCATGTGGTCACTCTTCCCGAGTAGTGTCGCAGACAACACATTAGTGACGTCATTGCTTTGACGAGTCATGATTAAGTACAGCGTTGAGGCTATCTGACCAGGTCGGGATCTCGTGGCCACCCTCACATGCTGTGTTAGTGTAAAAATGTTGACTAGGTTAAATAATTTGTGATCAAAACCTCTACCATTAACAGATCCCGCTCCCGTCCTATACTGCTACCCTGGCAAGGTGGTCGGGCTTGTGTACTATTTTGATCCGGCGGGCTATGCTGACTAGGACTCCGGTCCTTCCAGGTGCAACTTTATCAGACAGGCCAAAGGGGAGCAGTCAGACAAAAAGCATTTACACTCATAGGATTGTATATCGCACTACTGACCGCGTAGAAGTCCATAGGTAGTGAGGCACGACCCTATGGGCATACAGCAGAACTATTTTCATAGTTGCGGCCCTGTTGTCTTCCGTATCAGGAAGAAGGGGGTTAAGAAAGGTACCCTAAAACAAAGGGCACTCCGATCGCCCAACGGTTGACCGTGACCGCCGGCGCATTATCCAATACGGTCGCAAAACATGCTGCATCTCGCACTGCGCGCAGCAGTGCTCAGAACGAGACATCATTGTATTATTCACTGCGCCCTCGGGCTAGGCAAGCCCATCACCGCCAAGTGAGTCAGACTTTTGAGTTATTGGCCTCGGGTAGGGTCCCCAAGAAAACCCTGTCTCATGACGTCTCGCAGGTCAGAATTTTTGGTCGGAGACTCGTGGTGGGGTCCCTCAAGTCAGCCTCCTTCCGCAGCATAAACGAATGGGAAGTATCAAAAGTTATCGTTCCCTCGACAGTGACATTACCAACCGCTCTCAACTTTCTTCTACTGTTTGCCCCCTATTTCTACTGCCTTCCATATGCCTATGGGCGATAATTTTTTCTGAGGCCAAGACAACCGGTAAACATTGGCATCTTTGATATCCACACTCTCTGACAAGTCGGCCAGCACGGTGCTCTGGCAAGTACTCTCTCAAGTCTGGAACTTAATGTGTGCTGTGTGTCGGAAACGCGAGTCTACAATTCTAGCACGGTTATCCATTTGAGCTCACCTCTAGATAACTGTCGATCCAAGCGCTCCTCTCTTAGGATTTCTGGTGACGCCAAAGCTGATTCTCGTGGTCAGCCTGGAGTGAGAATCACACTGAATTTCGGAGCAGAGCAATGATTGCTGGATTGGATCCCAGTGAACGGTCGCTTGTACGCTGTTAGACTCAATACATCGGTAAAAGTCTGTCGACGCAAATCAGGAAGGCGTTGTCCATTCATTATACTGGGGTATGCTCTAACGAACAGCTGTTCCGATGCTACTATTGATGAGTCTTATGAGGGCGTCTTTGACATTCTGCAACAAACTAGACACTTAGACATCATTATACAAGCGGGCGATTTTAATGATTAGTATGGTCGTTTATCTCCGGACAGAATGCAGCTAGGAAGTTTGTTTGGGGTTCGGTCAAATCGCTTTGCCAATGGCGAAAATCCGCTGCAGCTTTGCGCATCTCACGGTCTCTATATTTCGAGCACCGCATTCCAACATAGGAAGAAACACTGTGTTACTTGGAGATCTCCGTGTGCTTCTCGGTCGTGGACACAGTTGGATCGTGTAGCAGTCGGTTACAGGTGGCGCCACTTTGTTAAGGACTGTCGTGCCTTTTAGAGCAACCACTCGGACTCAGACTATGCTATTGTGCGTGCCCGTTTCGTTTTGTCATTTGCCCAGAGGACCTACGCTCGTAAATACAGGGTGCTTAATTGGCATTCGAGCGACAAGGATGTAAAGAACGCTTACCAAAAGGCGTTGATGTAGAAGTTGCCCAGTTCCAGTCAGCTGAGTGGTCCTAACGAACAATGGGAACAAATCGCCAAAGCTATGTGAGCATGATGTGAACAGGTATGTTCCGATGGAGCTGTTCCGTTGCGACATAACTGGATTTCCGTCACGTCGATAAACCTTATGAACGAGCGTCGTTCGATCCCACCTGGTTCCCAATATGATGACGACCGTCGAGAACTTAAACGTGAACTGACTATAAGCTTGCACGAAGACCGTGAGTATTACTTGGTCGAACAGTCGAAAGAGGTGGAAAGAGCCTTTTTATCTGGGAGTAGCAGAAGGCTTTTTTTCCCAGATCCGTGGTTGTACTGGTCGTCAAGTCGATGTAAGTGAGACCATATGTGAAAAAGATGGTTCACTTATCACCAATCAGTCGCGCCGACTTGACAGATGGGCTGAACATTTTGAAACACAGTTCAGTTGGCCTCAACCAGATCATGTGGACGACGGGACTCGAATTATCAGGTATTGTATCCCAATGTTAGGGAGAGTCTAGTTCCCACAGAGATGATTTATTTTTCGGGATATCTTCGAAAAATAAATGGCTTTTTTGAATCCTAATTTTTTGCGCCACAACGTGTCAAAACTCAATTTTGGCGCACATTTCTGCGGCGTCTGAGATTGACCTATCCAACTTCTAATGCACCATTTCAGGTAGAATTCTTCAAGGCCATTCATAGGCTATATACACACAGGCGCTTATCTGCTGTTACCTTTGGTTTGAGAGCAAATACAATCTGGGCTAAAGGTCACGGTCTTCTGTGTTATACTTTGGTTTCCGGGTATTGCTAAGCCCTGTGCTACGTTCCGTGATTTTTATAGTCGCGCGCTCGACATTTCTGATTATTGTTGACCATTGAGTCATAACACACAGACAGCCATCCGTCGGAAGCAGAACTGGTCTAGGGGCTCAAGTTATCATGGCGTAATAAGGCTCCCAGACCAGGCCTCCCCTCTCCATCTCTTTTCATGGATGGCGGGACAGGTTGATATGAGAACTGACAAAACTCTTTCAGACGACTTGGGGGATTGAAAAGGTGCCTCGTGATTGGGATGTACGCAACAGTAAAATGGTTAGTTTCCACTATCTGATATACCACCCTTCGTGTGACGTGGTTTTTTCTTTACCATATCCCGTCATCCCTGTGCACCCTGTCGACCAATCCTGTGTGTCTGAGGTGCGCTGGTCGTCATTGGTTAACACTCGCAAGAACTGTGCAGCATACGTCGAAAGGATACCTTCTCCCGAACTGTAAACATGAGTATAAATAATATTGATTTGCTGGGAGCATTTCGGAAGTGTCGTGTCTCCACGACACTACCAAAACTTGGATGCGGTTGCAACCGAATTGATACGTTTCAAAGTTTGGTCCGGCTCATCATATAGCATCCGGTCAACCGAACCTGCGTTCGTTGATCATAGGAGACGCGTGTACGCATGCACTCGTAGATTAGATATATTTAGCTCATCTGGCGGTATACGGGAGGGAGCCAAAAGACAAACTGAATGTCCCGCCTATTTCAGCGTCAACCGAAACATCAACGGGGAAGTCTTGTCACAAAATTCTTCATGATACACGACCATCCATGTGACGTGATTGCGGTCCAGTACGAAGTCTCAAGGCTCCGCCTCACGGAAGAAGAAAATCAATGAGATTCGAGCGTGGCTACTCAACAGAACCGTCCGGCAACATTTCGACGGGAAAAATCTTTTTTCTGGCATGACCTTGAACATAAGACCAACATTAACCTTGTGAAGCAAGAATTGATGTAACTACTCAGCATTTTTTATCGAACATT
>JTDE01000188.1:326353-336895 GCA_014338405.1 Paragonimus skrjabini miyazakii | reverse complement strand
TTATTATTATTATTATTAAAACAACGACGAATGATGTCTATAATGTCCGCGAAACGAAACACCCCCGGCTACCTCAGTCGTTTTTACGCTCAGCTGAACACAACCGGTAAGTGCTTCTTTAATGTAGACAATGATAATCGTCTGACCCATTTCGTGTTCATGAGTAATGAACAAATAGAATTATGTCGGCGTTACCCCGAGATTATCGGGATTGATGCCGAATAGAAGAGTTGTGAGGAACATTATAGTCTGTTCGTTTTAGCGGTTGTAGATGCTAGCGGAGTAGATTTACCGGTTTGCTTTGGTTGGTTGGCAAACGAAACGACGGTAGCGATCGCTTTGTTTCTTCAGCAGTTAGTGAGCTTCGTTGGACCGGTGGAGACGAGGTTAATGATCATGAACGACAGTGCAGCCATAAAAGTGGTAATTGCACAAGAGCTTACGCACGTCCACCAACTTTTGTGCCTAGTGCACATTCTGAGGAACGTGCGCGGTCGGATCTCCAATATGACCGCGAACAAGTGGTTCACTGTAGCTATGCTTACGCCTAACCGGTGGAGGTACGCTGCAGCGTTGGCTATCATGCGGAACGCCGACTCGTCGTTCTATGATTAGTACCTGATGACCAAGCTCATTAACAGATCACATGTGTGGACCGATTGCTGCAGCCCGAAGGTGCCCATGTTTGGCCGACAGAACAACAACTTCCTAGAAGGGGCACAATCTAAACACACAAATCAGTATTTGGCAGGCAATGAAGCACACACCGGCCATCTTTGACCACATCCTCAACGACCGTCAGGTACTATTAGTCTCTACTTGCCGCTCATATCCGCAAATAAATTATCGTGCATATTATGTCGGGTTGAGAAGTCGACTGGTTCCGAAGGCGGTGCGGTTACTGTCTGAATACTTCACGGACGAAACCCACCTGACTTTCGCTGCCTCCGCGACAGCCATTGCTGTGAGGGACCACACTAACACGTACAACGTAAATCCAATGACTTGTAACTGCGATTGTCCGCTTGCAGTGGAGTATCTACTGCCATGCATGCACTCCTTTCATGTATACCAGTCGTTAGGCGGTCGATTTGAAGCCTTCTGCGGAGGTGTGAACGTCCGCTGTGCATGACACAGGTAGTGCCCTGCCTGAAAACCTGCGGGCGTTCACCAATACCCCACACGAACGGGTGGTGGTGATTCACGGACAATTATTAGCGAAGACGATGGGTCTATCCGGCTCTTGCGGATACCTGCATAAACAACGCGATAAGCCCACGTGGGATGATGGCTAGGTAATCTATGCGTTTTGATCGCACACAATTATTGGACCGGATTTTGAATAAAGGCATCCAATTCGGGCTGGCAGCAATAAGCCGGATTGTTCGGAAAGGTTTCAAACGAACCTGAAATCGCAGACGTTATAGGTATGCCAGAACTAGATCTAATAAACCTATTCCTGTTCAATTCAATAGTCGAGCACTAATATTTGCATCGTTTGCAACCATAAACCGCATAGGCGAAATTCAACCAAGTTCACTTGTTCAATTTATGTTCCCATTCGTTTCTATTCCATTCAATATTCGAGCACTAAGGTTGGCATCGTTTGCTACTGGATGACTTTTGTAATTTATTTTCATTGTTGAACATCGTGGTGTTCATTTTCATTCATATTCGTCCTGAACATCACAACTTTTTGCGTCAGTTTCAGTTGTTTCCATTTTTCCTTGTCAATTTCTATTAGCACGCCGTTGGCTGTTACTGTCATCGTTGATCAAACACCCAACTGCGTCTGTCTGTTGTCATCTCAGCTTTCAAAGTTTAGCATTGGTCTTGTATTAGGAACCAAGAAAAACAATCGACACTGTTACAGAATAATCTACAATAACTGTCCACGATAAACTCCACTACAATATGTTGGTTATATGATTGAAGAAAGCTCCTGTTAGACAGCAGACAAATTCCGACGAATTCAGTTTCCCCAGTGTACTAAAATCCGCTGTTGTCACAATCAACTCTCGGTAAGAAGGACCACCTGCAGGGAGAAGCTGAGGCGCGCGAAGACAAAGTGTGTGTTGATTCAAACAGTAGACAAGTAGTTTATATGTACAACGAACGTAACAGGTATGAAAAATAGTACGTAAGAAGAGAGCAAAAGGTTACAGACTCTACAGTCTACATGGTTCACTTGAGGGTAGAGAATGCCATATGTCCGTCACACCGTTCGCTCGGGGTTTTCTATAGAGTTCTGTCACCCTGTGTGTTCTGGAGATTTCAGCGCTTGTGATTGGTCCACATGGTCCATTTGTGCACGCACACAACATCATATGTTTTTCACTAAGTTTGTTCAAATTTTCCCGATGTCATTGTTTATTCATATTTTTGTCCCATTGGTGCCTGGTGCATCAAAAATTTACATACGATTACTATTCTTCGTTATCGAATATAATACTAATTTTGTTACGTATCGAATTACTTGGTTCACAGCATTTATTTCCGTTTTATATTGTACCGTTTAACACATCTTTTTGGTCGATTATTGTCTGAGCAGGTACCTGTTCGGTTCCATCATTTTCTAGCTTTACTTTCTGCTCTTGTCGACGTCTATAATACCACACTAGGTCAAACTGCCATAACGTAAGCCGTCCAATAAGAATGTACACACACGTGGGCGTCGACAGATTGTTAATAGCGTACAGAACGGCTGACCTCCAAAAAAATGGTGAAAGTGCAGTGTCATTTTTTCGGTGATATGCGTAGGTTTCGCACGTGCTGTCAGCATACCGCAGTTGAATGGCCTCAATGAAATGTAATATGGGAGTGTACGTGTGAACGTACCGCACGTGCAGGAGTAATTGGCAGTTGCGTCTTACTAAATGTGTAACGGTTAGTTTTAATTTACGGACTTCGCGGGTTTATGATTCTCCAAATAAAATCACTAGTGATGGAAGAAGCGCTGGGAAGGGCACTGGTTTACTGCATGCCACCGTAATGGGTTATTATAAGTATTGTGCTACGCATGACAAACGGTTTCCCCTGGAATAATGTGGCAACTGGTTTTGTGTGCGCGCATTGTAAGTGATGCGTACTCTACAGAACCTTCCTGGGAAACCATCGAAGCGCTAAACATCTGGATGCAGTGCCGTTATTCATTCGTTTACTAGACTCCATGGATGTTTTGGATAATTCCAAAGCAAGACGCTTATCAAGCTTTACAATCTACTACTGTAAAAACATAAAGTAGTTAGACAGAAACTTCAGGAAATGTACCCTGCGTAGCGGTGTATGAATTGCCGACAAAGCTGTTCCTTAGGCGTGAGACCGATTCTCCGAGAAGCAGTGCGTTGGGGCTTATGGAAAAAAGATTTACACAATGCGCAATAAAAAAGTGGTTAAAAACAAACAAAACTGATGAAGCGATTGCAGATGGCTACCAAGTTCATGCACACAAACTGTCACAGAGTTCACGAGTGAAAAGATTTCTGGTCGGCAGAAAATGATTCCATGCCTAACTGAATAAGAAGACCGAGTTATCAGGTAAAATATCAAAGTGAATGCTAATGTAACAAATGAAAAAATGTAGTATTTCTAACAATACTAGCTGAATTCTCTCTTATTGATGACCGTTTGCTTGAAACGATCGAGATTCCTTTCCAAAGAACAACTCGATCACTCAACCTCTGCACTCCGGTGGGTTTTATGCGTTATCGTTTGCACGTTTTTCTAGAGGATAATCACCGTCGTTCGCTATAGTATAGGCTAGAATCAATGACCGTCCTCTTTTACAATGGAATTAGAAATGTACCGATTGCTTTTTTCCTGGAGCTGGCTAGTTCCTGTTTCGATTGGGCAAAAAAATTAAAGAAAAACAATCTTCAGAAAGCAAACATCGTGCTTAAATCTTATTTGTGAAAGAAGCAAGTTTGTTAAAAGATACTCCTGAACTCTCCAGAAAGGTATTTACAACTAACAAAAATCTTGCAAACAAAGAATTCAGTCCTCATCTGAGAGGTGATAGTAAACCACTTAAAACTGAGAAAGCTATGTTCGTTGAAAACAGGCGAACGGAAACTGCACGGTCTTAAAAGACAGACAAATTCATTCAAGTTCATATCGTATGACAACAACAAACAAAAGTTCAACGAGACAGTCGAAAACGCTTAAGTGCATAATATATGCCTTATGGATTTTTTTATGCTATCAGGTAGACAATAAGGAAAAAGTGATTCCCTGGTAAGTATCTCAGTTATCATTGTTCATGTTAAATCAGACAATTTTTCTATTACCCCAAGGTGGACTTGCAAATTCAACACAATCATTCATACGCCTGCTTTCACATTCAAAGCAAGGCGCAGAACCCATGTGGGATCATCAGGACTCTCGGCGTTCAACGAACTTGGACTACTGGCGTCCCGGAAACTCTCCCGCGAGACGTTCAATCAATTTATACTGGGAATGAGGCGATTTCTTCAGACGTGCCCAAGCAATCCACTGTCACCTTACTTCCCTGTATATGAAGAAACGCCGGCCTTCACCGTCAATCTGGACGCTACTACAACCTCCGGCCGAACTGCAGCCACCAATGTGGCAGAAAACACAACCGAGCTTTCTTAAACATCAATCGACCAACCGGGCGCATCAACACCAATCCCCTGATCGTCCGTCGGCGCAGTCTTCTTACTTTCCCGCCCACCACTCCCGAAGTGGCCGCGCCAAATCACGATAGTTCTCGACTACCCACAAACAGGGCCCAGCACCAAACCACTTCAAATGACGCCGCAACTCTACAATCAGGAAATCGACAACACGTAGTTGTCTACGGACGTTTGCGGTGAATGTGGAAGGTACGTATCTCCATCCGAAGGTCAAAGCATGGACAACTGGATTCTATGCGAACAGTGCCCCCAATGGTACCATTGAGAGTGCGTGTACGTCCTCATTTTCGCGGAGGACTTGTTCTGCACACGCCGCCAGCGTCACTTCGAGAGGTCTACCAGTTCAACGCTTGGCATTATGGATAACACTTGAGTTGCCCCTCGTAATAATCCCGGTATTTTCTTTTTTATCCACAGGTCCGCAGCATAAACCCAACCCCTCCTCATCGTGGTGCGGCGGTAAAACTGGTGCATGCACCAGGTCAACGGGGCTCTGGTATAAAAACTGTACCTCATCGACGTTTGTACTAATGTTCGTTTTTCGAAGCATTTTCAGAAAGAACACGGAACGTTGAAGAACAACCGTGAATACGTAGCAATCACATGCTGACGAATAAAATTATGATATCTATACTGTTAGTAATCTTTCGTTGGTGGGGATAATGAGCAATGCAAGTTTGTGAGAAAGGACTGATCGTTAGTTGTCTGTGTTGGTCAACGCGAGTTATTCATATCTCACGAATTGCTTTCTTTCGTTATGTTGGTCAGTTGACCGAGCGAAACCGTGAGAACTAAGTTAGCGAATGAAAACATGACCGATATAGATTCGACACACGCCATTTGACCTCGAAGGTCGCTTGGAGTGTGAGTTTAACGCTCCACCGTGTGTTCACCGGGTGGACTTGGCAGGTGGTCATCGGCAGTAAAAATGACGGTGATTGGTCGAAAATTTTCTTGGCGGTCATTTGAAATGGAATATATCATTAGTGTTTTGAATTTATGGCTTTCTCAGTGGGTATCGAATTTCTTTTAGATTGGGTAGCGTAAATGAGTAGAAATTATGGCATTGTTTTAGGTTGTGCAAGTGTTTGGTGGATGTAAGCTTGATGGCGTTTGTAGATTGCGATCTACCGCTAGTACATGCTGTTTGGACAGAATAATATGGCAATATGTATGCCTGCGTGTACCTGCAAAATAAGTAAATGTTGTATTTAGAATTTCTGTTCTAGCGACATCTCTTTGGTTTTAATCGTGTTATGTTGAACGTGTAGTACATGGAACATGGTCATGTTGCCGAATTATGCTCCAATGTCCGTGTTTCTTTGGAAGTGTTTACTGGGTCGTTGGCGGAGTCTTCATCAAGTTAATGGTGCATACCCTGAAGGTAAGTTCATGCGGAATGAAGTCTTGCTCGAAGACCATTTGCTCAAGCGATGGAACATTACAGGGAGCGGAACGATACGTCCTGTACTGTCTCACCTTCGGTTGGCAGTGGTCCGATCGTCTTACCTTTGGATGCATTGTATGCTCCCACTGCAGTTGTATCTTATTGCTTCGTGGAATTTAATATCAGCCGTAAGAACGATATGCGCTACCGGTGAGCTCTTTGTTAAAATTGGCCTCTTTTCGAAAGGGACTGACCTGAAAGCCTTGTATAGAGATCATCTTGGATCTCCTCAAATTCGTGAAGTGTGTTCGACGCCATAGCTGCCTCACGAGTACAACCGTGCCTATTTACATTATTTTGTGAATTTGAAAGTAATAAAAATCACTAACACCGAGGTTAGTGTGTTGGCGAAGATGTCCCAGTTTTACTCGTGGCTGTATAATGAATCCGCGCCATTTCTACTACTGTAGACGACACTCATTAGGATAGGAGTGTTTTACATATTACCGTTTGTATAGCCGCACAACTGTTCAAAATAATGGATGTATGTATTCTATAGGTCGACTGGAATTTCCGCCGACATTCGTCCTCTCGGGCGGCTGCCACGCGGTTGTGCTAAAGGTTCTCCCATCTCCAACTCCCTAGCGCCTTTAATTGCAGCGTGGAAGTCAGTTTGTGAATGCCATCAGTGCCAGGTTTTTTGTCGTGACGCTCCATGTACTGGTTTATGTCACTTGCAACGAACCGTAAGAGTCACGCTGCGTTGCCTGCTCACCACAACGGTGCCCTCCGTAACAGGCATAGTCTGCTTGCAGTGAGGAACATTGACAAGGTGTTCCCCACCTTGTGTCACAACTACAGCGGTTCATCAACAGTACCACGTGCCCAACTCTACAAAGCCACCTAGGCACCGGTCGCCTTATGTTACTGAATTTATTCGATACCCAACAGGAGGCGTCTAAATTGGAAGTTACAGCACTTTTGCAAGTGAAGTATCATTTCACACTGGTCATCCATCTCAGTTTCTCGCACTCGCTTCTATGTCACAGTGGACCCACATCTAGTTCATGGTAAAAGGCGGAAGCGCGTAGCGATGTTAAATGTATATTTGGTAACTGTAGAATACATAAAGGTCGATGGTTTATACACCAGAGCCCCGTCAGACCATCCGGGAGATGGTTTCCACCGCTGCACTACTTTGAGGTGGGGTTGGATTTTGCAGCGGCCCCGCCCACCCTGCGACGTAACATATAGAACTGATGAGTGCGGCGAAACGGGATGGGCGGGGAAAAACGGAATGAACGCATGGCATAGACGCTTTATTGCAAGCAAGCAATCGCAATGCAAGTTGCATGGTGAACGTTTCAATGAGAACAAACAAAGCAAGCTGGTAAGCGCAAAATGTAAAATGCATTAACAAAAACGACATTTAAAAGTTTCCCGGACATACGGACGTCCTATGCATTGTTCATGCCACCACCGTAAACATTTGTCACATTGGACCCAATTACTTGCATCCCCACCATCCAAGTCATCTTGGCCACAACAGGAACAGTGCTCACCATCCACGGGTGGAAGGTGTTTCCTACGGACACTACGCTTACTCTTTCTAGTGGTATTCTTGGACGAGGAGGCGCTGCGAATACGGCGCACTTGGACACTGCTAACAAACTCCGTGTCGTCCATCATAGTCGGTTGCTTCCCTAAGCCTACTGTTGGAGATGTCTGTGGCAAGCTTTGTTTTCTATGTTTCGATTCAGAACCCGACGTAGACGGTTGACTTGCCCCCGCTTGAATAAATGGACGGCTAGGAACCCCCAAGTTAAAGCCACCAGATGACCCTACCAAAACCTTCTCGCCGGATGTAGCTATATCCAAAAACTGTTTGAGCGCCTTGATTGTCCAGTCGTACCTGTCACTTGGCATGCTACACACAACCTCACAAATGTCTGAAGTAAGGTTCCTAGTCTCTATCAGTTTGTTCGTTTCGCTTTTAACCCTGCCCTTAATTAAACACCCAGAGCGTGCACCCTCAACTGTCAATCTTTCGGAATAGGCGGGGAGCAACCAACAACTGCTTTGCAGTAAATCGTTTGCCTTGATCAAATCATTATGGCAGCACCACACAAGGTGTCTGCATGGAAGTTCCCAATTATGAAAAAATGAACACGAACATGACTCATTACCTTTTAGGCTAACTACGTGCTTATCAACGAAAGTAACTTCCCCCGGTTGCATTTTTGAAACGCAAACGGCCTTCTTCCAATTCTCCCCAGCTACCTTGAGTGCATATGGAGATAGCTGTTCGAAGGCATCGGTGCCACCCATTGAACATCCCGAACGTTGACCCCATACTGAAGGAATGGTTACCGTCATCCTGAATTTCATTTCCAAGTACTGATTGTGATTGAGTATTTCCTTCACGTAGTCAAACAGTGTAGGCCTAGGTGACAGATTGCCCTTAATGTACCTATTAGCTGCCTCCACCCGATTATTCGTTCCGTTCCCGTAGTGTACAATACCACGTCTTGCATACGTGGCCCAGTGTTCTTTTACAGGCAGGAGACGAGTTTTCAAATACTCACCAAGCTCCGCGTTACGAATACTAATACCGCTAACGATGCCATTGAACTCCTCGTTGGACCTGCAATACAGCAGGTCGCTCATTTCCTCAGCCAGATAGCTCTTTTCCTCAGAGGAGATTCCCTTCAGTTGTCTGCATCTGTCAACCATGTTCTGTTTCATATGAAATGAACAGAACAAAATCTTAGCATTCGGAAAATGCTCCTGCAAGCATTCCAGTTGTGCTGGATGCCTGTCCACTACAATCGTCTGAATAGCCTTTGATGGCATTAGCTGATTAAAGCTGTCCAACATGACCTTGTAACAAAACAAACTTTCGTTTGGAAAGAAACGGTAGAATACGCTTCTACCTTTACCATTACAATCTGTAACAACAACGTGCCATAAGTGATACGCACCGTTGTTGCGCTCCGCCGTTGAATCAGCCATTATTACGGTCCCATAATGCAGGTACAATTCCAGCAGCCTTTCCGTTGTGAATGATAAAACTACCAGTTTACCTTCAACGTCTGTTTTCAAATACATGGGTCCGAACGGTTCTAACATCTTCCGTATACTTTCCAGATCAGAGTTGGGGTGTTCCCGCAAACGCTTTCTCCTTCATAACAACCTCACATCACTACGATTAATTACTATATCATACTCACGCCTGACGTAATAGATTACATCTTGCGTCTTATGGAAACTGTCCATCAGCCCACACACCGCTTCCTCTACAGTACTTTCCAGTTTACGATTACCTAGATAAACACCCAGGTCAACGGACATTGTCCGGTGATTGTGGACCAGATAACTGTATGATACACGCAGACCTCCTTGTACGATATATGGATGACGGAGGGACACTGAAAATCCTGAAACCTGCAACAGCATATAATAAGGACAACATGCGACAAACTCACCTGTGATTCACATCTTCAGTCTGCCTGCTTTTTCTTGCGCAGTGCATACAAAGAAGGTAACACGGCTTGTACACTGCACATTCCGGAATTTCTTTCCCAGAATTCCTGAAGTATTGGGCACATGTAACACAATTTCTTCGAACATGACTTGTCCTAATCTCCCTTTGAAATATTCACAACCGCTTATCGAATTCCGCGAAGGCGTCACAACAGAAACCCTCCAGAAAGTAGGCACGGAATACTTCGCTGAGTTCAACTCGCTGTGACATATTGCGCGATAACCGGTTATCTGACGGCCACCGCACGTACACTTCAATTTATACCACACACTGGCCAATAAGAAGCCAAGGCGCCCACGTCAGCCTATGTATACTCTACATCCGATAACCCACTCGCGGTGCACCTTTGCTGCCTGACTTGATTTCATTGTGGGTAAGTTGTTGGCGATTGACAGAGTGCAAATAAGCCCAACTGGGCCATAAAGTTCAGCAAATACGTATCCCCACCCAGCACTTAGTAAACATCACTAGCAGTTGGCGGGCAGCAATGTCTGCCAAGTGCCCAAAAGAATCTGTCCGAACGTCGTACAGAGAACTGTTTACTTGGTTGCTGCTGAGAATCGCTCTGGCTGCTGGAATGTTCCATGATTATTTTGTAAAACGCACGACTTTGTTCGACCGTTATATGTGTCCATCACTCCCTATTTGAGATAGTTATTTGAGTAACAGTGCTAGATCCTCAAACACGGGCTCGTTGACGTTCAATGTCTGATACTAAACCACGTCGTAATCCCGGGTGCGATAGTTTGACCAAGCGACGGAGGGCGATTCATCACACGAGAAGGTCATAGTCACCTGGAAAAAGCCCTCAGTGCTCCGGTTGACGTTCACGAACGACTGGCATCCCGTTTGCCCATGCGGTTTTGTGCGAACACCCCGGCTGGGACGTAGCGGTTGGCTCTCCTACCCTGCTAGCACCAACTAGGGATTGAGTTAGGGGTAATTTAGGGTGGTTT
>JTDE01000188.1:286076-314142 GCA_014338405.1 Paragonimus skrjabini miyazakii | reverse complement strand
CCTTGTCGCTCGAATGCCAATTAAGCACCCTGTATTTACGAGCGTAGGTCCTCTGGGCAAATGACAAAACGAAACGGGCACGCACAATAGCATAGTCTGAGTCCGAGTGGTTGCTCTAAAAGGCACGACAGTCCTTAACAAAGTGGCGCCACCTGTAACCGACTGCTACACGATCCAACTGTGTCCACGACTGAGAAGCACACGGAGATCTCCAAGTAACACAGTGTTTCTTCCTATGTTGGAATGCGGTGCTCGAAATATAGAGACCGTGAGATGCGCAAAGCTGCAGCAGTCTTTTGCCATTATCAGTGCATTGTGCCCGGACACCAAACATACCTTCTAGCCGCTTCTCATCCGAAGAAAGACGACCAAGCTGAGCATTCAAATCGTCCGCCAGTATGATTATGTCTGAGTGTTTAGTTTGCCTCAGAAGGTCAACGAGGGCGTCATAGAACGCGTCCTTGGTAGCATCCCAACAGCTTTTTGTTGGAGCCATAGTAATCCATTGACAAGAAGAATGCATTTTCAATTTATGTGCTCGAACAACAGAATGAGATATGTAGCTTTTCGAACTGCCTGTGCCAATGAGAGCTCGTAACCGAGCACCGTTCACGTAAATCTCAACATCATCTGACAAGTACGCGGGAGCCGCTGCAACTTTGACGAACGATAATACGGATTCCGATATTGCAGCAGAAGACTGACACACCCGTTGGTAATGCCCTTTCTTTCTACAGCGTTTGCAGACAGCATTACGAGCTAGACACTGCCTTCATGGATGCCGACGTAATCCACAAAAAAGGCACAAAGATTCGTTCTGGTTTGGAAAGTTACCTGTGGCTGTCGTACATTCGGTGTCATATGCCTTTGGGATGAGCATTTGAGGGTACTCTGTAGCTTGTAACTACACGGTGCAGGAGAGTTGTTAATTGTAAGAGAGTGATTGCTGTTGGGCTAGTTCCAGTTGTCTAGCTACATCGAAGGTTGAAGTGGGGCCCAAGGGTTTATATTCGAGTAGTCGCTGACGAATAGAATGAGAGTTTAAACCATGAATGAATGAATCACGAATAAATTGTTCACGATACAGTTCAACAGAGACTGCTTGGAAATCACAGTCCGAAGCCAACGTTGTTAGTTTCTGAAGGACTCCACTCAGACTTTGACCGTTCTCTTGCTCAGCATGGACATGTCGAGCAAAAATGATATTTTTTTGGTTGAGTGTAGAGATTGTCGAGTGTGCACATGACAGTTTCCATTTTTTTTGAAGTCGACTGCAGAGTGCTTGAATGCGCTGAAGCAAAGCAGGTCGGTCGTCGAGGGAAACATTGCTTTTGTTCGCGAGAGTTGACCGATTTCATGGTGGTTGTCTTCCAGGATCATGGAGTATTTCAGGTTTGTCAGCAACTTCTGGTTCTTGTTAAACATGTCTCGTTCTTCATCGCTTTTAGCGTGCAGTTGAAGGGAGTGTACGTCAAATTCAGAGTTCCCTTGTGGGCTTATCTGTTCCATGCGCGTCCACCACAGTATCGTGTGTACTGCGTAGGGTTCATTCCATTTACCTGTCCTCTGTTCTATAACCACTTGAGCTTCAGGTACGTGTGATCCGATAAGTATGCCTATTTCGAAGGATGTACAATTCGATAACTGAACAACTTCAATTAAGCTTCTGGATTGCCATTTGTTTTTCAAAGGAACGACATGAATTACTTCTGGCAGCCTTTCAACAGACCAATCCCAAATAAAGTGCACGATGGCCTTCGAATCCACTGATTCCACATCGAGTTCCACTTCGACTGAAGTGAAGGTACTGCGTTGATTTACGGTGTTCAGCGCGAGTCGTTTCTGGCTGTCCAGTTAAACCTAATCTTTTTGCTACTTACTCTCGAAAAAAAGTGATATCTGATCCATTATCCAACACCGCACAGGTATGTATGATACATCCTGCGTATCGCATCACAATTGCTACGGTTGCCAATGGTAATTAAGGACGGCTGACACCTTCCCACTAAAGTAATCGAAAGCAACTTTGTTGAATGGTGGTTATTTATGGTAGATGAACTGGAGACGGGTAAGTCGGAGTGCAACAGGCGATGATAACGTCCACCACATCCCTCAGATATGCAGCCTTGCAGCCATCCGCACCTGGCCGCTACATGATTGGCTTTCAGGTACATGCAACGTAATTTGCGTTCTCGTATTATACCTAGGCTCTCACAAACAGTCCTGGTCAAAAACTCGGCACACTGTCGGAGTTGTGCGAACCACCTCAAATGGAACAACGAATAGGAAAGGTCGACTGGCTAGTGACAGGCCGACTCCCACTTTCAGTCAAGTGTGTACTCTTTTTCCGGTCACCGCTGTCGAATCTCGCGTTCCAACCTCTTTCGCGATTTTTGGACTTCATGTCTGACGCAATTTCGCCGTGTCATGTACGCGCTACATCTGCACGTTTCTCAACAAACATCACCAAATCTAAAGATAAAGTCCCAATGTTTTAACTAGCAATTGTTGCAGATACTTCATCCCATTTACAAAATGAGACGGAAAACTTTTTACAACTTTATCGATGAATTCACGTTGTATTTCAGGTGTGTGAGCGTGGCAGCACAAACGAGCAGTTGATGAGCCATGTATATTAAGGCTGTCGAATCTCCAGGTGACAGATGTAATTCATTCAAAAGCTCATCTGTGAAGGACCTGGTAACCCTGTAGTTCTGATCGATTCGTTTTTGAAATATATTCGTAGCCAATGTACAACCTACGTCTGCATCCAGCACAATGCAGTGTTGAAAGCAGCTTTGATCAAAATATTGCAAAACTAGATTAGTTCCAGCTGTTTTTCCGAAGGGGTATTTCTTTTCGGTAGGTTTGAAGACTCATTTCTGTATCTCGAATGTTCTGGTAAATCTTGACCGCTGATGTCTGCCACGTTGAGACTTTAATCGTGAATAATTTTTCATGCGACTGCCGCACTTACAACTTAATGCGATAAATGTTCTACCGGAATTTATGTATCCGAGGTGTCTCAAAATCAAAAGAGTGTTCTATTCAACTCGTGATGATTCTATATTAAATAATATCAGGCAAATGCAATGGTGAATAGGAATTAACGTTTATTCAAGATAGTTAATCTGATGACGGTAGTCCACGGACACGCAACGTCAGATGCTAATGTTATAAGTAGTCGGATCAGTGAATCAATTATGCTGCAGTTAGTAAGAAAACTTTCGTCAATTTATGAAAGGGTGGAACAGTGAAAGTTACATCCGATGTTGTGGTTAATTTTTTTCAAACATTTTGTTTCTCCTCACTACAGCTGGCATTGTTTTTTATTCAAAATTCTGTTTGCAATAATTCATCCTCTTTGTTTGAAACTTAACTGTATTCCATCATCTTCAACTAGATCCGAGAGGAAATTTACTCAGTGGAACCTAGTTTCATTCCTCCATTATTCGGTATTTAGCCTGACTTCTGAACAAATCCAACCTTCCTATTTTTTACTTATCCACAGAACTGAATCGATAGTTCTTTATCGGTGTTATCGCTTGTGTGGTTCTTGAATTTTCTCCGAGTTTCCCCACCATTGTTATCATTATTGTATGTATGAAGCTCACTGTTGTCACCTATTGATTGAATATGAGTATATGACTAGGCTGAAACTTCACCTCTCGAGGTGTATGACGCCTTTTATCGATTTTGATGAAGTTTTTTGCAGCTGTTTGAGTAATTTACTGTTGTTTTTCGGAACATATTTCAGTCTTCAATTGTTAAGTGTTATCTTATTTTTCTTTGTTAACCGAAATAAACACTCGCTTACTAATGCCGTTTCGTCCATTTTACCTGTAGACAAAGTTTGACGTGATACTCCATTTGTTTCAGATATGGGTTACCGGTTTGCCATCGATCGTGGTGGAACTTTCACAGATGTTTATGCGAGGTGTCCAAGTGGAAAAGTGCGTGTGATGAAGTTGCTTTCGCAAGATCCAGGGAATTACGATGATGCTCCGCTAGAAGCCATTCGACGGATTATAGAATCAGTAAGAAAGTCTAAACATCGTGTGCACCATTCAGGACGCGGGGAAGAAATGTCCGCTGACAACTGACGATGTTGACTCAATTCGTATGGGCACAACATTGGCAACTAACGCCCTACTCGAAAGAACCGGCGAACGATGTGCCCTAGCCGTTACGCAGGGTTTCAAAGACATCTTGTTGATCGGGAACCAATCACGTCCTGATATATTTGACCTCGTATTTTTCATCGTTTCTCCCTAATCAACTAATTATGATTTAGAAAGTTGAAATGCCTGATGTTTTGCATGACGACGTGATTGAAATCGAAGAACGTGTATTGTTGAAGCAGCACGCCTGTCAACTAACTCACAATTGCACAACCGATATTTCCGTTACTGGTGAACAGGTGCTTTCATGTTCCACTCTTATTATCTGATTGTAGATACTTATTGCCAATCCTTTAAACAGGGGATCCGCGCGCACACAGCTGGAACGTATTTTCAACGCAGGAATTAGAAGCCTAGCTGTTGTTCTGATGCATTCCTATCTTTATCCCAAACACGAACTGGCTTTAGCCGATATTGCGCATGAAATTGGATTTGCCAATATCTCTCTGTCACATCGCGTTATGCCCATGATAAAGATAGTTCCTCGTGCTTTCACTGGTAAGCAGTAAACCGACTAATCGGATGCGCGTACTTCAGCCACTGCGGACTCTTATCTCACGCCATGTATTAGGCACTATGTTGAAAGCTTTTCAGGTGGCTTTTGTGCGGGATCAAAAAAATTGCAAGTATTATTCATGCTGTCAGATGGTGGTCTGTCACCAGCCGATGAGTGAGTCAGTATTTACATTCGTGCCGTCCTCATGTTATGGGATATGTACATGCCCCGTGACATGTGTCTATTCTCTGTACGGTGCTTATAAATGTTCTGGCGACCTTCTTAATTGTATAAAACGCAGTTTATTATCTTTATTTGTTCAGCTTCCTTGGCTCTCGTGCTATCCTCTCAGGCCCTGCTGGCGGTGTAATTGGCTACGCGATGACTGCCTACAATACCGAGTGTGGTCAACCTGTCGTGGGTTTTGACATGGGAGGTACGTGTAATTTTGAGGCAGGTAGTTAATCAGACTGTATATTTTGGTTATGGTTTCACTTGAACGCAGTTGTCCCGTTTTATACAAACCAGACGGACGTTCATTATGATATATATTTAAACGGTTAGAGCCTGTGCTGGGAATGTTAACCTTTCATATATCACGATTTGCACTTTGCAAACTCCCAACTCTGACAGGATGTTGGTGGTGGTCAGTTGGTAATTTGGCCAAAGGGCCTGAATGCTGTTGAGGATGGTAGTTTTAGTTCATCTTTCGGGTTGGCGTCTCGTTGCTCACCTAGTCTTCAACTAAAGACGTTAAAAAGGAGTGACTACTTGGGTTTAGTGATATGAATATTAGCTTTTTTGGACGAATTGTTTGTACAGTAAGTGTAACTAATGAGTTAGTGAAGTGAGATTCACAGAGGAGCTGTCTTGCAGATGCCGTTCTACTCTCACCTGCAATTCAGCTATTTGTCCACAGTTTGACTAAATAATTATGATCTCCGTCTCGTGTTTTTGCCGCAACCTTTTGCCTGAAGTGCCATGGACCGGTTTTGCTTTCATGTCACACCACCGCACTAGCACAATTGGTTTTTTCGTTTGTTTGTCAGATGTTCTTCTATTTGATAAGCTCCAGTCATGTTTTTGGACACACCGACACTTGCCACATTTGCTGTTCACGACGGAAGTCATAGCCAGAATGATAGTGAACCAGTCACCAGGGTAACTTGGTAACTTGATCGATACAAACCTGTACCACCCCCTTGGGTACCGTCTAAGCTCACCACCTTCACTGTTGGAACACATACGAATGTTCCAATAGGCACATTTTGCACCTGCACTGGATACATCGAAATCTGCTGTCCTGCCGAAATACGGCTTCATGATTCTACCGCAGCACTACACCTTCGTTGTTCGTCAGTTGCTTCATAATGCGTGCATGATGCGCACTTCTCGTGAGATCCTGCGAATCAAATCGGTGTAAGAATCGTTATATGCTCGTACACACGGAGGACCTGCTTGGCTGCATTCTTGTCCTAATCCGTCTTTACGTTTTCAGAATTGAAGGTACGGTTAGAGCAAAGTTAGAGCGCCTTCAAAGTGCAAAGTGTTGCTTCAAGACTGGGGCATTTCCACTCCTACTTTCTTTATTGCAGGTAACCCGCCTGAGACTGTGAGCAGTTTCACATCCTTGGGTAGCACTATCTCATCGGCCTGTAATATTGCCTATGACATTTCAACGAGGATAACAAAGGCACGAGTCGCGTTTGCTAAACCACGTCATCTGTGGCGTCGAAAAGACTTTAGGTTGTCGCTAAAAAGAAGAGTGTATAATGCTTGTGCACATTCTGTCTTGCTCTATGATTCGGAACCATGGTCTGTTCGCAAAGATGTCACTAGGCTTGCTGTGTTTGATCATCATTGTCTCTGCCAATTAGCCCACATTAAGTGGACTGACCGTGTGAGCAACACGATCATAAGCGAGACGCTGGAGCTGCGCGACCAATTGGTCAGCTATTCACGTTGCACAACCTGTGATGGTTGGGTCACGTACTCTGCATATCACTTGACCGTTTACCTCATCGGGCATTATACACTGAGACCACCAACAGTTGGGTGAAACCACACAGTGTTCAAGCAACAACGTGGTCACGAAATATGAAGACCGTGACTGTTCCACTGAGTAAAGTGAGTAGGTATCGTCTGCGTGGATGGGGTCCTCATGATCACTCAAACCGCTGGTTAGAGGAGCTATCTGAGATGGCGATGTGTCGCAGTCAATGGCGTGCCTGTATCCATACCATTTATAGTTCTTCCACTTAGTCTTCTTTTAGTAATGTTCAACCTTCTTAGAAACGTTTTTTTGGGATATTCAACGTCACTGTTGAGGTGAGCGGCAGCCCAAGCCACAGTACCTTCTGGTCAGGATCATGGATGCTATGATGATAATGATATGCTTCCATAGGGTATGGTCCAGACACAACCACGGATAGGTGTTATCAGCAGCTCGCTAACTCCCTGCATACCGTACGGCACACGGATATTGCAATACTGACTGAAGATTTGAGCACTTCAGTAGGCATGTTAGATACCGATAGGTCCGGTTATGTGAGCAAAACTTGCGATATTCGTCATGGACGTTTATCGCAGCCTTATGATCAAAACAGTCCATTTCTGGCGAATACTGAGTTTTGGCGTTCTTGACGTCAGTCTGCCACCTGGCGACCCTCATCATAAAGTTACGCTGGAACACAGATTAACCATATAACCGTCGGCTATGAATGGAGTGACTGTTTTCGAGACCGTGAATCAGTCTGACGCACCTATATGGATTCTAGCCATGCTTTGGTTTTTGCCAAGTTCTGTCCACATTTATTCAGGAGAATACTCTGTCGTCAAACTCAAGTTGATATATATATATATATAACCTAGGAGAAACACCAGAGCGCGCTTGTCTATAACTCCGGATCTCATCCATCAGGCGATATTGACGCATATTGGGCGCATATCCGGCATTTAGCACATAAATGTGATACTACCTCGTATTACTGTTCATTCAACTGCCAACCACTCAGTTTATATGTGGTCACTCGAGCCTGTTGTCTTTCATTGGAATATTCCATCTAACATTGGGTCTATACCTTTTTCCTTACTGGTTTCGCTTTTAAACATAAGAATGTATCTTTCGTGTAAAGGCCTTTCGTTTTAGTGCAGTAGAATTTCTCCATTGTATTTTCAGGTTGTGAATGTGGTTTATGATTGGTCTAGTGGACTCACATTTTGCGGCTTTTTTGATTGCGACTGCACGCATTGGCTGCTGCACTAGGACAATGTCCGAGGGAACACTTGAGATGTGAAGGCCATCATGTGGTCCAATCGGGGTATAGAGTCCATCCTAGAGAGGGCAGTGAGCACAAGCCAATGAATGTCGTCAATCATCCTGTGACCTACAACACAGGTGCAGTCAAGTGGCTTCGTAACACGTTTTAGTGTGTCAAAATAAGCCATGGGTGACAGACGAAAGTACAGCCGCATCAGTCCCGATACGCGCAGACGCATTATTGAAGCTTTCGAAATAGGCGATGATTGGTGCATAGTAGCTCGCCTAAATTAAGTCAATTGCAAGACCGCGTATAAGTGGCTCCATGTCGATTGCATCAGTTACGAGGCACAACCCCGGAGAGGACATAGAAGTAAAGTTTGGAATGAATCGGAAATCGACATGATACTGGAATGGATCTCTACGAGCCCGACAGTGACTCCACATTTTTAAAAATGCGTGCAAAATCAGAGTTTGCGAAAGAAGTAACAACAACCATTATCAGTCGATATTTGAATGGGCAGTTCATCACTGTGAAGAAGCTGTGTCAAATTCCCGTCAGAATGAACATCAATGAGAACCGGGCGGTACGACGGCATTTTGTTTATCAATTGTTCAACTTGAAATTAACCAAATCCCCGACTACTCATCAGTAATCTAAAATATCGCCTAGCAGGTTTAATGAGATCGGAGATTTCGACCTGTCTAGGAAGTCCCAATCGCGGGGTTATCGGCTGGAGTTAACAGACAGTAACTGTGTCTCCATTTCGAGACGATCAGGCAACCTGATCATTACTCACAAGCGAAAGTGGTTGAGTGTTCACATATGATAATTCGGTCGTGCCTAACGTGAGGTGAATGGCGCAGTGGTAAACACGGTTGCCTCATGAACAGCGTGTCCGTGGTTCGAGTCCCGGCAATGGCGATGATATGCACTACTGACGAGCTCTAATCACAGCGAAACTCGAGTCTAGTGCTTCTTTTCGAAAGGGACCGACTGGAAAATCTATGGGGATGCGACAGCTGCGATCAATTGTGGGTGATGTTCAACTTGAAATTGTTAGAATGCTGTGCGAACTCCAAGACTGCTGTCTCAGTACTTGATCAGGATCACCACCTATCAATACATCATAATGGACCCGCAACTGCTGCTTTACCTTTGCCTTCACTATGCTCCAGACGTTCTCAATGGGGTTCAGCATAGATGAATACGGTGCTTATCGCAATAGCTGCCCTCCTTGATAAGCATCTTCCGAAAAGATGCATTCCAAATCAGTATGGCAAGGGGCATTATCACTAATCACCACTATTTTTGACATAGCTGTGCCGATCTTCAGTTTATCCATCAGAGCACGGAACCGTTGTCTACAGTCAGTACTGTTGTAGACACCTCTTCGCACCATGTAGGTCGTAACAGAACTTTCTGTCATTGTTATGATCAAATGTAAGTTTCGGCCTCTGCTGTTGGTGACAGAAATGTATGCCTTCGTTCCTTTCAAAGAACGTCCCATCGACATTGTGTAAAACAAGTTGAAGTTCGTCTCATCAATCCAGCAAAGCGTCTTGGAGTTCGCATATCATTCTAACAATTGATAAACAAAATGCCGTCGTACCGCCCGGTTCTCATTGATGTTCATTCTGACGGGAATTTGACACAGCTTCTTCACAGTGATGAACTGCCCATTCAAATATCGACTGATAATGGTTGTTGTTACTTCTTTCGCAAACTCTGATTTTGCACGCATTTTTAAAAATGTGGAGTCACTGTCGGGCTCGTAGAGATCCATTCCAGTATCATGTCGATTTCCGATTCATTTCAAACTTTACTTCTATGTCCTCTCCGGGGTTGTGCCTCGTAACTGATGCAATCGACATGGAGCCACTTATACGCGGTCTTGCAATTGACTTAATTTAGGCGAGCTACTATGCACCAATCATCGCCTATTTCGAAAGCTTCAATAATGCGTCTGCGCGTATCGGGACTGATGCGGCTGTACTTTCGTCTGTCACCCATGGCTTATTTTGACACACTAAAACGTGTTACGAAGCCACTTGACTGCACCTGTGTTGTAGGTCACAGGATGATTGACGACATTCATTGGCTTGTGCTCACTGCCCTCTCTAGGATGGACTCTATACCCCGATTGGACCACATGATGGCCTTCACATCTCAAGTGTTCCCTCGGACATTGTCCTAGTGCAGCAGCCAATGCGTGCAGTCGCAATCAAAAAAGCCGCAAAATGTGAGTCCACTAGACCAATCATAAACCACATTCACAACCTGAAAATACAATGGAGAAATTCTACTGCACTAAAACGAAAGGCCTTTACACGAAAGATACATTCTTATGTTTAAAAGCGAAACCAGTATGGAAAAAGGTAGAGTTTTGCCCGTAAAGCTACCACTACGAAGGCAACAGGATCGCGAGGTCCGGTGATTTTGTTCGTTATCAAAATGGAACACACCGCTTCTACCAGGAAGTCTGGAAAGCTTTCTCCTCTCCTCAAAGCAACGGGTAGTGTTGAGCCAGATGTGATCGAGGTAATCTGCGATGTCATTATTGAGCGGGTCCATTACCTGCGACGATGCTTAGGCTGCTTGGCTGCTTAGTTCCAACGGCAGTTCAGCTGGCCACCTGCACTGTTGACTAAGTCTTCGGGCACCCTCTGTGCTTGTTTGTCTGCCGATCTTTATTTTTCCTCAAAAGCAGAACTTTCATTTAACATCTCGTTCTCAGCTCAGACATACGCCTACTTACTTTTTGGAGTGAGGTTAAGCTTTGCATAAGAGCTGACGAATTTACCCTGAAAACTCTGCAGTTGTTCCAAATTGCTGGGGTTCGCCTAACCTTATTTCCACTTTCACAAGGGGCTGACATGTTTACGGTGCCAACCATTAATAGATTCGTCTGAGTCCTATTACGTGGAGGCAGTTTGCAACCATTGTAGTTTACGGACTAAGCGCAACGCCTGAACGACATATCCGCTAACAGCAAGCTAACTGTCGTTCTTATCGTTTCTGCATTGATCACATCTTCATACTCCTCCAGCTGCTTCAATACACCGTTCATATAGAAAGCTGGCAATTCCTATCTTTTTATACGTCAGACGGGGCATCACTTTTTTCTTCAACAGAGCGGCGCCAGGAGACTGTTTATCAAGGAAGGGTGTCAACATCCTGAGTACACTTTCCAGTCGGATCTCGAGCTAACTGAGAGCCTGTGACATTTTATCGTCGACCTTCAGCTTCTCAAGCGGGACGCAGCAAGAAAACCTAGACTCCTGTTTCCTAGTCAGTCTTGTAGTAACGTAGACCCTAGAGTTTGCCTCGATACATAGCGAATATGATAATTTGAAAATGCTCCCAGACACCTGGAGATCTAGACTGTGCAACACAGCTTAGACAGTTTAGTGACTTCCGCTCGTCAGTTTGGTACGACTCTTGCATCTTCTAAATGCATGGCGCTGTTGCACGGATGTTAAGACTCTACACCTTCTTTCATTCTTAGTGGTAAACCACTAGAGACAACCGAAAAACACATGTATTTTTGACACTGCACGAGCGCCAGTGGAAATTTTCGTAAAGTCACAAATCATGTAGATCGTGCTAGGGTAGTGTTCGCCTACTTACATCCTCCTTGGCGTCGTCATAATTTCAGTCTTTCTGTGAAAGGTCGAGTGTATAGTACGATTGCACGAGCAGTCCTATCATACGGCTCCCAGACCTGGCTGGTTCTCGTAGGGGTGTTTATTTTCTATCATTGTTGTCTCCGAGGCATTTACAACGTAGTAGGAATGCCGTATGAACAACGGCAAAGTTCGTCGGCGTTTCTGGACAACCTTCGGTTGACCTGGGTATATCTTATCAACGTCAACTCACCATTTGCCGTACTGCCTTGTTTGCAAGTTTTGGTTTGAGCTGGTGGCCAGCGTGTTACTTGGGTTCGAAGCAAGAAGACGCAGACAGAGGCTTGTTTCAGTAGGGCTTTCTTGGCTTTCCAATTGTAGTCCAAAGCACATTGAACACATTGGAATGCGGGCGCTGTTTTATACATCGGAGAGTAGAGGTCAATGACAATTCTGTTGTAAGTCTGTTTTCAGTGGCGTTATGTATTTTTTCTGTTCTCTCTGCGTTTTTCTCTTTTTCACTTTACATAATCTGATTTTGTGTAAATCTCATTTCTAGTTGCATGTTTGCCATTCTAGGTAGCATGTTTTCATTAAATGTATGTGTGTTCATGACATTGTTTACAAGATGTTGACACCAGTATTGACTATCCCACTTTTGTCGTAGTGTTTTTACTCGTTGAATTCCATTCTTTTCTTCCATCTCTACTTTAATGATTTGTAACAGTTAACTATCTTCAGGACGGCAAGAAGACAAACATTGCGACGTGCAAGCATTTTTTGTTTGTTCCCATCAGTCAATTACATTAAACACTCGATTGCACAGGTTAAGGACATGGCAACAAACGAACATCACATAAGTGCAAACAAGGTTTACTGCCGTGGTAAAAAAAATTGCGTCAACATTTTTCACCAACAGAGGGTTGGTGTATGACGGTTAATTAACAACTCCTCGGAGAACGCCAACAACCTAGGGTTGCGATTGCGCAGTAAGAACATAAACGAAATTTAAGTGTTTCGCGATGGAAGACGCGGGATTTCTGTTCAGGTGTTGGTATGCTGACCCGCGTTGTCATTGTTTGCACTAGCTAGTTATGGATATGCTCCACCTTCCTCTGTCGTAAGTTTCTGTCCATTCTGTCAATGTACGAGTCACCGCAACTGCAGGTGATCTCACGGATGATATGAAAGATAGCGTTTTCCGAGGAAAAACGACTGGGGTAGTGGAGACTCATCCTGCGGGTGGAATGCAGCAAGCGCAATTCCGCTACGGAATATGTGCGATCAATGGCAGATTTTAACCTTCGACCTACATCGGTAATATTGTGGTCTCCTATGTAAGGAAGGGTGATAAAAACGTGCTTCTTTGACGTTGAGTGTGGTTGGAAGGTAGCCACTCGTTCCTTGCATTGAATTTCAATAGTTTTAACCGAAATAAACGAAGTGCTTGCATCTCGCAATGTATGTCTTCTAGTCGTCTTGATGAATTGGATAAAGGGAACTCAATGTTTTAAAGTTAACTATCAGTTTAATCAATTGACGCAATACTGTCGTTGTTGTTGTGGCTGTGATTTTGGTTTTAGAGACAACTTAAACTCTAACGGAATGAGTGAGTATGATATTCGAAACTGGAACTTACCATATCAGGTTGTATCGTTTTTCCCACTACTGTTGAATTATTGTGAATTTTGTCTTCGATGGTTAACAGTTGTGATCTTTCTTCATTGTCATGAAACTTCACACCCTGTTGGTTCGAATGAATGCAGTCCACTTCGGTTTGTAATTTTGGACTGACTATGTCGCAATGCTTTGTACTGGCAACTACGTGGTTCGTTACGATACATGATCACTCATTTCTACAGCTCACGATCAGTTTGGGCATAATTGGACTTATCATTTAATGGTTGCTGGACTGCCTGATTTTCTTTGCTGTGGCAGCCCGTTCCTTCCTAATAGTGATGAAGAGGTTGCAGTTTAAAGTTTTCATCCAGAACCAACTTCTGCTTGTTTTTATAAGATTGATGTATGTTGTTAGGAAACGGTCTGTTTGTCCGTTCTGCACTGTCAGCGTTCACAGTTATCACGATTGCACCGTTACCGTCTTTATCCATCTCAAATGTGTGCCTTACAGTGGCAGAATCCGTCTTTTGTTTAAACTCATTAGTTAAAGGTAACCAAACCGAAATTCAAACCAACAACCATCACTGATAGAAGTCTCCGTCCATTAGACCACAGTTCATCGCTTAAAATGAGTGATTAAAATAATGGGTTTGGTATAGATACGTCCCAGTAGGTAGGTGTAAGTGGTCTATCTCATTATCGTATTCAGTGGTTACGACCGGGACTTCAGAATTGTCATATCTTTCGATGCTCACTATTGGAACGTCAGTCCACAATGACCAGTTTCATCTGTTGTTCAAATTCATCAGATGAACGGTATATTCGACCAGCACACCGAGGCAAAATACGGCATGTCTGAGCACGGACATGCATGTCTGACTCGTGTTGTCTAAGCAGTGCATATTACCAGTCCAACTATCCAATGGCACATGCGCCCCAGTGATCTAATTTTCTAATTGCAGATATTTTCACTCAATAGATTAAAGCCTTTAAAGCGTGAATATCGTTTTATGTCGACAGTATCTAACCTAGGTGATGCATATACCTAACACGTATTTTCCACAACGAATTGAAGTTAGAACAGAACACAAAGCATAACGAGGCTAAATATGGACACAGTTATACCCACATTTTCTTTGGCTCCTTGCCATTTCGTGTTCGGGAGGGATCAGTCATGCCGGCGCCAGTTATTCTTTCAGTGATTTGAGCCCGGGTATTTTTCAAACGTTACCTATATTTCCTTGATGAGCTAATCGATGGTTCACCTTTCCGCTAGTTTTCACATGACGTTCTGAACTTAGGACTGTGCTAATATGTGGTATACACTTTTCAGGTACCTCAACTGATGTCAGTCGTTATGGTGGAGAACTGGAGCATGTATTTGAGACCACTATTGCAGGCCTGACAATTCAGGCTCCTCAACTCAATATCAGCACTGTGGCAGCTGGTGGTGGCTCTTGCTTATCCTTTCGGTGTGGTATGTACCAAGTGAGCCCATGTTCACCGGTTGAATTATTTCAATGGGTTAATATCTCTAAATTAAATGTTCTGAGTTCTCCCCTCTTGGTCACGAATTGTGTATCTGAATGTCTTATGGTGTACGACTGGACGGGTTATCTGGTAGCCAAACTTTCAGGGATGCAGAAATTTACGCTCTACTTTTCAGGTTGACGACTTATCTGTAGTCGATGTGAAACACGCAATTCTTTTCCTATCGTGTTTATTTTACACTGCTACTTTGTGAAGGACACCGACCCATAAGTTCTCTTACATGAATGTAGCGATCGTTATGTTTTCACTCTTGAAAGCCATCTTTATGCATGTTATCCACAACGCCCTCCGGAGATGCCTCTAACCTAGAATAACTCCACTGAGGTGTTATTTGGTCAGAATCATACTGTCATTTATAAAGCGGGATAAGTGACAACTGTGTGGTGCATCTTGCTCCAATTTCAAATGCACAATTTCTTCATTCATTCATTTTTGGCTGCATCATGGCTGTAGCTGCGAAGCAGACATGGGAGTGACGCTTTTTTATGACTGTCTGACAGACATTGAGTTCTTGACCATAAGAGCGGACTTCGTTCCTTCTATAAATCATGCACAGACCATTTTGAGTAAACTATATTATAAAGTTGTCTCGTCTTGAGTGATGTTTACGTCCTAGGATTGTAATATGCTGTAAGGTAGAACCTGTTTGAGATTGTTTATCTCTTAACTTATCCACGTTGGTTATCTTGTTAGTGTTCTGTATGGTTGACGATCTACATGGAGGACTAACGAAAAAAGTTTGTCACATTTGCTTCACCTTCTCATCCGTGGCGTCCTCAGGCTTCCGGACTAGTTCCTATGAATTTAAACTTCAACTTTTTTGTACGTTCACTTTCTCGCGATTGTGTAAGTTGTCCTACTCAACATATGACATTTTTAAAGCATCCTATGTACAATTGACAACTCTGATCATGTAAGCATCCCATGCACCTCTTTGAACCTGAAACATTGGTTCCCACCGATGAATTTGAAAAAGGTCAGCAATGGCACATAAGATGTCTTACATCTCCTCGGTTACCTTTTACGAAATTACCACACACATTATACAGTGATGGCACTTAGCAAAGCAAAATCCAGTCGTCTGAGACAATCAGTCAGGTGGCCAAAGTGAGTCCGAGAAGGTGCAACTTAAGCATGCTTATCGTTAAGGTACATGAACTTGATGCAGTGTAACGGACTTGCCTCGGGTCAAAATGGTAATACGGGTCCAGAACGAGTAAAGCTAAAAATTCTATACAGATCAAAATGGAAGGAGTAATGAATAGTTGGAAAATCTACACAAATCAAATGGAGTTTAGAAGCATATGCGCCGAGTAAAACTGATTAAAATGATGGTACGGAATGGTTAACAAAAGAATTGGAGAGATCCATCAGTTATTAGACTTTATGATTAATAAGTCTATCTAGATTGCTACAACCTTTGTTTTGACCAGAAATTTATTGATTATCGTCGTTCTTCAAGTCAGTTATCAGTTATCGATATCCGAGTACATGTTTGGCTACTCTTGGTTTGTACTGTTGCCTTGTCTTCCAAGTGAACGCGCATTGTTTGGATTTTATTTGTTATCGTTTTCCACTTCCCAACACATTCCAGTGGAAACTAGTAGATTTTCTCTTAGAACCATTGCCTACAGCGTACAGTTGCTGATCACGAGGTTGACCTTGAGACACTGAGTGTCATATGAGCTGTTGTTACTCATCTCTACACTGAACTGTCCTGCTGAACTTTAACCCACTGTTAAACGAGATGTGACCGAACTGGCTGTTTTTTTTGCGAGTGGAACTAGTGTCACTGATACGTTCCAACGATTTTGAGATTGACCAAGACAGATCAAATAAATCTGCTTTACAAAAAACTGTTGTTGAGGGATATATTCATTCAATTTGAACATTCTAATGTGGAGACAGTTTCGGGCTCTCCTCATAGTATTGATATGACCCGCCGCATCTTTTCCTACATTCAGGTCGGTCCGGAGTCTGCAGGTGCCTTCCCGGGTCCAGTGGCATATGGCCATCCGGGTGGCAAACTTTCTGTGACTGATGCAAACCTCATTCTAGGCCGTCTACTACCGGCATACTTTCCTGCCTTGTTTGGCCCGGAACACAATGCCCCATTGAATACACGTGCTGCTCGCCACTCATTTGAACAGTTAGCCACAGAGGTGAGGCGATTTTTGCCAGTCTAAGTTCGTGAGTCTTCGTAGGATATTTTAGTATTCCCGCATATTTTTTATTTTTCATGTTTGTGGTTTTCCATAGCAGTTTTCGGGTTGGGTTTCGATATTTTAGGCAATGATTAGTGATATGCACATTGAATATGAGGAATTTGTGCTCATTTGTTGAGCACAAGATTTCCAATGTACAGGTCAGATTTCAACGATGTTAAAATTGGTATACACTTGTGTTATTTCGAAATTGAACACCGCCCACACTTCATCGCAGCCTTCGCATTCAGCTAAGCCTTTCGGCTAGCCCACTTCCGAAGCAAGCACTAGACTCGAGTTTCCATCTTATTACAGCTGATCAGTAGTGCATATCCTTGTCCGGATCGGAGTTTGCACTCAGACCCTCGTGCTTGTGAGACCAGCATGTTAACTATAACGCTAGCAACATCACAATGGGCATGACCAAATAATCAAATCCAAACGCTCAACCACAACCTTGTATAAATAGTGTTCAGCTTGCCCGATCATTTTGATGGCATAGTGGTCAACACGATTCCCTCGTGAGAGCGTGGCCGGAGTTCTAGTCTCGGTCGATGGAAAGATATGTACTACTGACAAGCTCTAATGAGAGCGAAACTCGAGTTTAGTGCTTCTTTTCAAAAGGGGCCGACTGGAAAGTCTATGGGATTGCGACAGCTGCGATCAATTGTAGGTTATGTTCAACTTGTGTTAGTGTTTAAACATCAAATTACCTGCCACTCACCCCGTTACTTACGACGAGCATGTTTGTCAGCGTCGGAACCGGGACGTATTAGCACGCAGCGATTGCTTAGGTTGATTTCTTTCCCCACGACATTCGTGCGTGAGAGTCACTGGGTACAGCTTTTTACTGGGCTTAATGTAACCTAGGGCGCGGTCAGGTAACAGGTTTTCACTTCGATTTATCTGTGGTAAACGGTATAACGTCCTGATCGGACAGTTTTACCTCGTACACAAAACGTCCGGAAATTTATCTTCGGACCTGACTTGACTTTGTACTACTGACGAATTTGTGTTGCTTCCTTTTGACGTAAACACATCTGCATAGTGAATTCAGTCACGCCGGGCAGTCAGTTGAACACATCGTTTTAATCTGATGTGCTATCGTATTCTTGGGGTTCACTAACCACGCGCATGTGAGAACCCATCTGCCTGACTTGGATATATGCACTACTGTTGTGCTATTATAAGTTTGAAATGGGGGCACTTATGTTCCCCCGGTACAACGTGAGTAGTGATCAATTTTATGCATAGATGACGGAGGATTTTGAGGGGAGTGTTTGACTTCAGTTGTTTATAAATCTTTGGACGACTGAGCACACTCCAAGCGTTATTTTTTTCAAGTACATCTTAGTGTCCAGTTAATAAACCGCAACTCTTGGGTTTGAACCATCTGTGTTCGCGTTCGTTTACGGGTTCAGGTACACTTTCCAACTGACTGTTTATACTGGGAAATGCCTGGCTTTTGTCTGTCTCTTTGAATTTATGCTGCATGAGGTTATTGGGCTTGAGCATTTTGTGTCAACCTTCATGCTTTCGGTTGCTTGTGAATGGATCGCCGTATCAAAGTGTGCAAACATGGTCTTAATAATAAACCTGACCGCTATAATGAGAAACTTGAAAGCTTAGAGGTGATTGTAATGATTTGCTGAGGTCTATCGGAGTTCAACACACTTATTTAATGCCAGTTTGGCGGCCCTAATTTTTTCTTATCATTTGCTCCCATATTCAGTTTGTTGTTTTACTTTCAGATCAATACATACACAGCTGGGCAACATTCCGGAGATCGGGTGTCGTTGTCGATCGAAGAAGTGGCTTTAGGATTTGTTCGTGTTGCCAACGAGACGATGTGCCGTCCTATTCGCTCGTTGACTCAAGTAACTCTCTTACTCTTACACTGTAGCCTACTGGGTTAATTCGGGACTTATTGATCCCTGGCAGTCTCGGTCATCCCGTGCCGTAAAATCATGGAACCAAACTACATGATCAGCGGCGCTTATATTCTCACATCATCTTTTCTTTAGTAAAACAGAGACTTCCTAGTCACCGACTTTATTCTCGTCCAGCTTTATCTGGTGGACATCGTCTAACTGAACTTCAACCAGGCGATCTTTTTTGTTATCCACCCTGTTCTTGTCCGTTAGGCCGCTGGTTCTTCGAACATTGTTTGCTATGACGACGATGTCAATTGTTAATTTGTTCATTACTGGATTTTCGTAGCTTACCAACTTACCCATTCTACCATGAACCATTTATCATTTCTCTCTAGTTATACAACCTTTAATTTGCTTGCCGATTTTATGACTAAACTGTTTATACTACGTCTGTGTGTTTAAAAACCGTTTTCTCCATCATTATTAATCCGTTGGAGGCAGTCTCTAGGTCCTATACTCCACTCGTCGTGTTACGCGTTGTAGCACTTGCCCAGTTGGGTATCTGCCCCATGAACTTCACTTGCAAAGAAAGTAGTAGTAGACTTGATAGCCGGCCTGATAGTTCTCTTCCTTTAAGCTGCGATTTTTCGGTTGATGTACCTATGTAGGAGACCGACTGTTTATTCGCGTCTGTGAATCAGAAAGCCTTGATTGCTTCACTGTGCGACGTTGACAGGCGCTGCCTGCCAGGTCAGGGAGTTCGTGACCATTCACGCTGCTAATCGAAACGTACTCAAAATATGTCCGTGTGCTACGGACAGCGGCGAGCCTGTTTCTTTAAGAGTTCTTACTTTTCTTTATGAATTTCCATTGTTTTTATCAAGTTCTTCCCCCTCCCCCCGCTTATTTATTAGTCTCCATATCCACGAGTAAAACTTAACGTTGAAACTGATTATGGTGAGCAGACTGTGTTTATCGTGGGTCTGAAAACAGAGACTTACAGGGCGTGACTATCGTTATACCGTTATTCAAATCTGATCGTTCTGTTCATTATCCTTTCATCTTCAGTTATAAAATAGCTCTGTTATTTCATTAGCGTATTACCCAACAATCTTGTTCGCTCAAAGGGCTTTCATTCCTTCCTTTCGGTTTGGCTTTCAGGGCAAGGGATACGACACGTCAAAACACATTCTCGCCTGTTTCGGAGGTGCTGGCGGTCAGCACGCTTGCTCCATTGCTCGGCTATTGGGAATAAAGAAAGTTGTAATTCATAGGTAAGTCTCATATATTTGGATAAACAATGAAATTGTGTAATTGTAGCGAAAAGGCGTCCAGTAAAGCACAATCTTTATTGTTCAACTCGCCAGTTAGCATGCTGCGCGTGCGCTCGCGATTATGGGTCAGCATTCCAGTCCACAACACTCCCAGGTTTCCGCTCATGCGTCGTGTGCGCTTCTGCCCGGTTTATGTGTGTGATCGGCGTCGTCTATATGGGAGTTTTCCGCCTGCTATTCTTTGTCTGTTGGTCCGATTTCGTTGAGCGATGGCTTGTCCGGTCGCTCGTGTTGTCCTCCGTCTATCCACTGTGGGCTTTGACCGTATTCCACGACCGTGTCGAAATATTCCTGCGAGTGTTGGAATAATCGCGCCTCCGATTTGGTCGTCCATCCTATTTTGCCTACCATGCCTCGCCCGTTGGTCCGATCCAGTCGAGCGATAACTCATCCGGTCGCCCATGCCGTCCCCGATCTGCTCGCTATGGGCTCTTGGACGTGTCTCGTCGTTGCGTTGAGCTATTCCGTTGAGTGTTGGAATGCTTACACCTCTGGCCTGATAATCCACCACATAATGACTGTATTAGAGAACATACATTTTTGAACGAAGGTACATGATCCATCCTTGATTTCAAACGATCGTCATAAAGATCATTTGCAGTCGCCGCCACGCGCACCCTGATTTTGTTTTTTTGAAAACTTCTACATCGTCGGTAGTTTGTTGCCATGGGGCCAGTTAGATTGCATGTGGTTTGGATACCGTCTTGCTGTCCAGGCCGAGATAAGAGTGATTGAAACGACAGAATTGGAATTCAGAACCTTATGATCGATTGTCGGCCTCTTTGCCCTTGAGCTGTTTGGAGTTAGAGTTACATAGGTCGGATTTCCTCTTCAGATAATTGAACATTCTGAGTGGCCTCAGTACACGAATACTTGAGGACTCATTAGTCTTTCTCCGGTCATAAGTAACTAAAATTGTGGACATTCTTGATTTCATGAATGGCTTCCCTGTTGACTTTCCTGAATTCAGAATAGATGCTGATGGCTTTCTCGCTGCATTTCTAGTTGATATGGTGACCAGACAGATTTTAGGTGCATCGGCCACGCTCCAAATGCGCAGAGCAAACTGGACGTCATAATGACTCCACTGGTTGAATGGATGAGAGGCAACATGTTTGCCACTCCTGAGCTTTATTTTGCGAAGTTATCTGTCGGGGGTTGACAGTAGCTGTCTGCATTACACTACGGTCAAGTCCTGCCAAGTACATCTGGGATATTCTTGTTGTCGGAGCATACAGGTGTCTTGCTTAGGTCATCTCCACCGTATTCACTTTACTCGCATGCAGTATATTTGTATATCCTACACTTAATTAATAACGAAGTCCATCTACTGGTCTCATGTTTGCCTGCCCAGGTCACGTCAACCCAATTGTTCCTGTTCAAATTGAGCTGGTTGATAGTGGCATTCAACTCATATATGTCTGCGTGTCAGAAGACAAGAAAAACACCTTGAAATGTGAAAACTGAAGAAGTTACCTGTTTTTGGGTAGCTTGCCTAAGCGCTGCTTCAGGTGTGAAAGAAAAATGGATGTGTAGGAGTAGAATCTTGGATGGATGAAATACTTAGTGTGTAAAACAAGAAGACTTTGGAACCACCTTATCTCACAACACTGGCGTCCACCACTGCATATGTCCGTTGTTCTTTTGGATCCAGTCAAGAAGCCTGGGGTGTCCCTTTGATGGATGTATTGACGTAAGTGCTCTGATGTCCCGAGTCCAGATCGTACATTTGTCGTCGGATAGTCCTTTCCTACCTAATGCATCATATATAAACTGAGCATGACGTGGTTTTCTTGAGGTTAGCGTACGGAATACGTGTTCATGCTTCTGAAACTAGTGAAACGTGACCATTGCGATCATTGGGGTTAGTCTATCAGGCGACATACTGGCGAACGTTGTTCTTGACAGTTCGATTTTATCTCCACTCACCACCAATGTCCGATGTTTAGGTCTCATTGATTTTCTTTACTATTTCATTCACACAAGATCGAACTTTATTCCGGCATTTTCTGCTGATGTGTACAAAGTTGAACGTATTTCACAATGGGGCATATGGCGTCCAGAATGCGATCAGCATAACGCGCAGCGTATCAGTGAATCGTCTATTAAAGCGATGGTACACACGACTGGTACTCTGTAGACTAGAATGACAGTTGTGTGTGCCACCAGGTTGTTCCTAGAGCTGCGCGGCTAATTTTCAGTAACATTAAACAAATATTACTGCAAGTGCTTGGTAATGCATACTTAGTGTCTGTGGTTGACCGGCCACGTAGTTACTAATTTCTTCAAGTCTCCTGTTATTCAAATCGACATCGACCAGCAGCATATTCTTTTGGGACTAAATGGTTGACCATATTGCATTCATTTCGTTTGAACTTCGAACGGTGCTCCACACCCCCAAGCTTATACAGTTTCTGCCATACGATCGTACTCGCGATGTTTGACTCCATGTCTACATTTCCGTTTATCCCGCAGATACGCAGGTATACTTTCTGCTTACGGGATGGCTCTGGCTGATGTTGTCAGAGAGCAACAGCTCCCTTGCCAACTTTGCTACAAACCCGGTATGTGTGCAGGGTTGTTTCTGTTTCATGGTTGATGAATAATTTTTGATGTGAATACTGGAAGAACAAAGCTTTTCATGTTCACCCACTTACTAATGATTTATTGTGAAGAGCCATGCTGAGGTTATTTTACATGCATGAAATGCCGCTGAAATCACAAGGATCCAACGGACTTTTCTCAGTCCAACCAAGAGGTGTTTCTTGTTGACGAGGTATCAGAGCGGCCGATGATATTTACATTGGTCCATGTCAACACCTGTATACGCGGTTGTTTGATACGTTTGTTGTCAATTCTTTTCATTTAACTAATTGACTCGATTTGTGACACTTTCATTTCTTGTGGTCTTTTTCGTATGAAGTGTTTTCCACCATTCATTTTCACCTTTTTTGTTCACAGAAAATTTTGCTGCGATTGACAATCTCATCACTCAGCTCATACACGCTGCTACTACACAACTTACTGTCGAAGGTTTCGATGCGTGAGTTTCCCCTGTGTTACAGTCTAGTTAAGATTTCTTCTGAGTCTTGATGAAATTATGTGAGCTGTCATCCATTTGTTCCACTCTGTCAGGTCACATATTTTATGCGATGTGTTCTTGCATATGCGTTACGAGGGTACTGATGGCGCGCTGATGTGTCAAGCTTGGAAACATAACGCAAACTCGGAAAGTCTTCCTGCTGCTTGTTCCTCTTATGGAGATTTTGAGCGTGCTTTTGTGGAGAGGTTAGTTTCAAGTTCGCATACCACCTTACTTCCTGAAACAGCTTGCCATATTTGTCGTGTTGGTTAGCGCTTTTCAAAGTAAGCGATGCGGTTTGGGAGGGGAGATTTAATAATACGAAATTGGACAGCTGGGACCGACAGTGTCCAGGTATGAGGATCTGAGTGATTTTTAGCCTGATTTTGACAAGTGAATATGAATACACCAATCTCATTCGTCGTGTTTATCTATAGGTATATATTTGGCATATTGTTTACTTCTGCTGGGTTCATTTGTCGTTGTTCTGACTTACAGTAGGGACTACGATGACTTTGATTTTATGACAGTTCAGAGGCGATGAGTTGGCAAAGTTTGGATGACCACTAGTGATAACGGTGTTCCAGGGGTCCTGTGTATACGGTGAAAAATGCATAGAATTTTAGTAAGCAGTAGATGATTGGTTTTTAAACATGTAAATTTGTTGGGTAGGTGGAACAGCTGCAGATGGAGACAGAAGAGGAGTGAAACTGAATACAATCACATGGCAACATCACCTGACATGGATAGCTGGGCGTGCACTGACGTTTAGAGCAGTTGACGTGCTGAGCAAATGATCACACTCGGACAGCTCTGAATAATAATAATAATAATAATAATAATAATAATAATAATGTAATAGTGCAGGTAACAATAATACAAGCAACATGTTTATATTGAAGTAGAGATCGAATGTCGGCGATGCTCAGTGAATGGTTAACGAAACGTACAATTGTTTGTCTCTGGTCGATCCACGGAGCTTTTTATTCTCATCCGTGTAGATACAAGCTGGAATTTGGCTTCACTTTGTCCAGTCGCGAGATCATTGTGGATGACGTCCGTGTGCGTGGTCGAGCAGTGAGCGATGTAGAACCACCTTCCGAGGTTCCTCGTGCTCCGGACGGAGAGTACCCCAGGCCGTTATTAGTGAGTTCACCTCTCACCGTGCCGCTTGTAAGTATCGTGCACGTCTTGTTACAAGTTCTGGCTTAGCATCTCCGTTGGTAGGTTAATCGAAAGTTATGTTTTATCTGAAGGCAAAATGTACAGCAGTGCTAATAATAGTGCGGTCGTGACCCTCTGTTCCCTCGCAGTGCTTATTTGCTTCTCACATTTGATGTTTTTGCTAATGTACTGCAGATGACGAAGACCTATTTTGATCAGGGCTACCTGGATACGGAGGTTCATTTGTTGGAAGACCTTCTGGCTGACCATCGAATCAAAGGACCGGCTCTGATCGTAGCAGAGCACAGGTGAGTCTGAATACATCCATATCGAGATGTGTTTCCATTTATTCATAACAGACGTAAGCCTGGCCAGCCAGTACTGTGATTTGATCCATCTTTCAACTCAACAATGATGCAGAGTATCCCAGGAAAAAAGTTTTTCAAAGAGAAGAAAAGTGGGATAAATCAACTCTAAATAGAACTGGAAATGTTGTGCATGCAGGCAATCTATTGACTGCAACATACTGCTTTTTCGGCCAGCGTTTCTAATAATCGGTTTTAGTGGTTACGAGAATCTCAACCGAGCTGACGACCCCTACTCACCGTATTCAACAAAACAGCCAGAATCCTCATACTTTGTAGCCATATTTCTACTTAATCACTTCTTAGTTTTGAATTGCTGTCGGTGGTCTCAGTAAGTAACCTCCAATCTAACGACTGCTCAGCTGGTACATGGACTGTTTGACCCTATCGTCGCATGCTGAACATTTGTTATTTGATCACTTGATTGCGTATTCTGTGTCCGCCGAATTGCACGCTACCGAATGGCCACATTGTTTGTGCGATAGGATCTCCTAGTTTAAGCTAATCGGCGGGGGGCAACGTTAGTGGCTCATAGCTAGTTTATTTATATTTTCATCAGAGGCAGATCATATTTCTTTTGAGGAGTCCGTTTTTTCGTCCATAACCGTCTCATTCCTTGACAAAAACGATTAATCCAACCAGAATTAGCGTAACTGTCCAGAATGGTCGGGAGGTAACCTTGGCTATTTTCCTATCTATCCGACCTTTATTTCGCTATGCTCATTAGTGGCTTAATGACCTTAACTATGTTTCTGTCGGTTACTATTCCTCTCTTTTCTGATTCGAGAATGTTTTTGGATCACTACGCACCGTATAAATACCCTGTATTTTTCGCCTTGTCGCACGCGTTTCCGGGCGGAACAAAGCGGTTTTTTGCACGCGTCTTTTGGCTTGTCTTCGGAGCAAATAGGGAGACAGTCGCGGTATTTTCGAGACCGAGATTTTCCGGGTTAATTATTACAAGGAGGGGAGTTCGATTTCTGCCAAGCGCACTATTATATGGAGGACGAACCAGCTTATCTTTTCGAGGGTTTACAACAATTTCTGAACCGTAGAGCAAAATAGATTTCGCAGACATTATATACCGGACATCTTTCCGACGTCACGAATGGCACAGGCTGGCAGAAACAGCATTTGTCGTCGTTGTTCTCACTGACATCTCACCTGTGATACTACAAGTTGTCAGGATAATGATATTTAATTATGTGAAACGGTCAACAGTCCCTGGGAGAGTGAAGGACGTTGGATTTTGAATATCGCTGTTTGGAATCGACGCTGCACTTTGAAGATGAGAAACGCATTCCCTACAAGCCGTTGTGGTTATTCATCTGGTTCTGTATGGTCTGCGTGCCTTCATCTCAAGGTAGCAGTCATCTATATACCACATTTATTGGTCTAGTGTCTAGGATGTACTTGGCATCGAACTTCTCAGGCGTACCTTCTGGAACGTCGTCCAAGAACAAATCAATCAGTAATGAAGACATACACACCTCCGTCAATCACAACCACAAGTGGTGAACATCCTAGTCAGTTTCCAACAAACTCTCATTCTTTCAGATCGAGCATTCGACGATTCTAACAGACTCACCTGTTGTTGTAGAACCCCTTTGCGAAGGAGACAGTTCCAGAAGACGTTGCAAGCAATCGAATCGAAGGTAGCTTTTTGGCCTGGGTTAATCGTGACAGTTAACTGCCCATAAAAATACTGCTCCTCCAAGACCCTTCGCAAGGTGAAATGTGATCAACACATTCGCGACCGTGTTGGAATTATGCCCTTAGGGTTGATGAGTCGATACCATATAAGGTCACGGAATAACTTAGGCGCAACCAAAACTAGACTGTCACCCCTCTGGTGTTCACATAAACTTCAAGCCCCGTTTTTGAAAACGGAGATAACTGTCGATAAACACCGGTCACGAATTACCTTTTCAGCTCTCTAAACCATATGAAAGAGTTTTGTCAGTTCTGTTATCGATCTCCGTTCATCATTTTCGTAAAGTGAAAAGTCTTGATTGGGAATCGTGTTAAACTTCGACAATTTAGGCTCTAGGGCCGCTTCTGCTTCTGATAGTGGACTGTCTGCAACACATCAGCTCACTATTTGGTTATCGTCGTCTTCATGATCCCGTTGAGGCCAGCTGACCTATTTTCCAAACTGCTAAGTCCATCCATGAAGTTAGCACTGTTGGTTGGCAATAAGTGGACCATTTCTCCCAGTTGTGGTTTACCTAACATCAACGCAAACGTAAACACAACCAATAGTCGGCGAAAATTATATGCCGCCATTCTCATACAGATAAGTTTTCTCCATGTCTTTCAACCGTTCCACTGTGTGATGCTCCCAGTCCTTCCGTAAGCTCATAGTCTAAAAACCAGAAGGAGTTGAGCAACGTTTGTTTCTAAGTTTTAGAAACGTGACAGAAACTCAATTTTGTCACACTTACGCAGTTCCTTCAAAACGTTCTTCTTTACAACAGGCTTTCATGGTTGCTGCGATTTGTTCCCATCGTTAGTTAGGCTCCCACGTCCGGCTTTATCTGTGTAGTTTGTTCGTCGGTGCCATGTGGTAAGTGTTTCCTACACCGTTTTTACCTGAATACCGGCCAATTATCTTGCATTTATGACCGTTTGACCTGTGAGCAAAGAGTGGAATAAAACAGACACGCACGACAGCATAATCCGAATTTAGGTGGTTGTCCCGAACTGCACGATAGTCATTAACGGGGTGGCGCCGTTCGTGATTGGCTGTTGTATGTTAGATTGGTGCAAGGCGAGTTCATATGACAATGTTTATTGTTTTGAAATGTGGCACTCGAAATACACCGGCCGCGTTTCACCATTATCTGCAACGGTCTTTTATCGTTATCAGTCAATTGGGGGTCAAACATCAAACTTGAAACATTAATGTCTGATTTTGGTTATCGCTGCGCGCATTAGATATATTCACAGCTACCCCAGCCTTTTGATTGACATCGTTAATACGTCTTCCGTCTCAGTCAACTTTCGGACGATCAGAGTGCTCTCTTTCGCAGGTACCTTTCCCAACCCTATTCTTCCGTATGCGAAAGACAGTAATGCTACATTGCTGCTATACTCCATAGGATCTTGCCTCGTGATATGAATGCTCTTACGGGGCCTGTTTTGCGATATTTAATCCTATGAGCGTGTCTGCCTTTCGGTTGACTGCTCCCCCTTGACATGTGTGGCATGGTTGTTCCTGGTTGGACCGAACTATTAGCCAGCACAGCCCTTCGGATGAGTATAGCGTACAAGCCTGAAGATGGTTGAATAAGTCGAAAGGTAGGAGCA
>JTDE01000188.1:261051-285976 GCA_014338405.1 Paragonimus skrjabini miyazakii | reverse complement strand
TATACACATTCGTAATGCAACAATGTGGTTAAATATTCCAGTATTTGCTTGCTTGTTTGATTAACTGACAAAAATCTTTACAAGACGGTGTGGCAATGATAACGCATTCGCTGAACGAAGCAATTCGACTAGTACGATACCGATTCCCAAACGCAGTATCTTGAACTTCACGAAGGTAGTTTACGTTTTGCGGTAGAATCTTCATAGCCTCTGTTTAGGCTTAAATAGTCTGATTGTGTTCGTCTCACACCAGACCTTGTCCGACAAATTATGACAATCGCCTTGTGGTGATTTCCGTCTGATCGGGTACCGATCTGGGAAGGTGACTGAACTGTGGCCTAGGTTTGCTTTTGGATAGCATGCAGTTATTAACCTCCGCGTGACAGATTTGTTGCGCACTCATTCTGTTGCTAATCTCGTCTTTAATTTCATTCAACCCCTTTTTTGGTTTGCAGCACCATTCTGATCGAACCCAATTGCGAGGCGGTGATCATGACTACTGGTGATATAGAAATACACGTGAGTATCTTATCCACTAGTTGCTTATTGGACACGGCAACCTCTTATGGCATTTAAGTGTTCTGGTTTTGAAGTTTATTTTTTACTAACGTAACGAAGGTAGTATTGCAGACGTTTTTTTCTCCAATTTTCTCACTATTCATATCATCAACCAAAATGTTGGGTTATCCAATTTGGCGTATTCTGTACGCTTTTTATTCGTTCCTGGTCTTATCATGTGTAGAAAAAATATCGTATATTCTGGTTCTTTGTTAGATCACGCTGGTACAAAGGGAGCAGTGAGTCGACTGTGGCATGTGCATCTCATTCATCTTTACCTGAAGTGATTCCCGGTATATTCCTTGTGATTGTTGTGAAGTTCGGTTTGCCAAGCCGGGAAGTTACCGGAATATGGGTCCTTTCGTAACGGTGTCTACACAACCATCTTTGTACGACATCCTGCATGTTAGGGCTGTTGTGCTGTCAGCATCATAATTTTGAATGGACCGGTTGTATTTGTTAGCCTGAGCTTGAGGGAGAAATGGCTAGTTACAGATTTTCGAGTATCGGATTCATTCTCCACGCTCGGAAATGGTTGAACAGTAAACCTGACAGAGGCTAAAAGTGATGGTCTCGTCTTCATTCCTTAAGCCGAGATGCTGCTTTGCTTTCTAATGAACCACATCAACGGGATCAACAGAGGAGACATTAGACGGCTGTGCACTCCGTGAACATTGCACAAACTTTCGCACTGCTTTGTCTGTGTTCCCGGCAGGCAGCGTCACCCGAGTCAGACGAGCATCCGTAACAATTGTTTGTCATAACATCGGACTTGGAACACTGCTATCATTCCGCTGTAAAGTTTGTGTTACTTCACTTTATGACTGTTTAACGTCTTATTTTAAAAGGTTTTCAAATGACTCCACCATACTACATGGTAATGAGGTTCTAAAAGCCTTGTACTATTTAGTTTGTGTTTGTCTCAGTTTAGGGTTGATGGGGTCGTGTTTGTTTCATGTTCATTCTCAAATTGCCTTCCTGACTTGTTCTGTCTACCTCTAGGTTTATTCCGACACTAGCCAGAGTCAGCTGACGGTGAGCACACAGTTGGATGCTGTTCAGCTCAGCATCTTTTCACACCGGTTTATGAGCATTGCGGAACAGATGGGAAGGTACGTGCGCTATTGAGTAAAATTAATCTCAGTATACCGAATCCACTTTGCATTTACATACTTTCTAGTCATTCTTGTATTGATAATTTAACGTTGCGCCATGTCCATGAAAATGGTTCAATGTTTTATCCTCGTCTTTCTGCTGTCCAGCTTCTATGTGTGCACAGTTTGTAACAGTTGTTTCAAATTTATTGTGAGGTTTCTTGTTGAACGTTTGTGGTTTCCACTGAACACGCAATTTACCCTCATGAAAGCCGAGCTTTACTTTGAGGAACTATCGGCTTTTCGTTAGCGGCATCTAAGACATTATATTTTTACTGTATATGTGTAACGAATTACATGCGGCTAAAATCAGCCTCACAACTTTGTCTTATGGGAAAATAAGTACCGGTTGTAATTCGAACAAATACAATCCTGCTTTTATCTCTCTGTTCACATTTTGTCGTTGGTGGATTTTGGGGAAGCCTTGAGTGCATTGTGTTTTGTAAGATAATACTACGTGTCAATTCCGTTGTGGTGATATAGGTATCTGTCTTATCCAGACCCAAACAAACCTGCAGACAGGTAGGCATACGACTTGTAAGTGATTAGAAATGTGTGTCTAGGTGCAAGTGTTGTTGAGCCAATCTGACTGCTTCGTGCTATCATCTATCGGTGAAATCAGGTCATACCTGGTGTTCATGTAACAGCTTTGTTCGTTATGCTTTGCTAAATCCTATTTCACACTTCAGAGTGCTTCAACGAACGGCCATATCGACCAACATCAAAGAACGACTGGATTTCTCATGTGCTCTCTTTGACAACACGGGTGGTCTCGTTGCCAACGCACCTCACATTCCCGTGCATTTGGGCGCGATGCAGCATGCGGTACAGTATCAGGTTTGCACTCTGACCTTGACCAATAATTCACTGTTGAGTTTAAACTACCGATGCTTCAAGCGGTTGGGTGGCATTCCATAATGTATACAGTCAATTTCAGTGGTGTATGCAATCTGTTTTTAACTTCTGTTATTCTTTGTCTTTTGACACACAGATCGAAGCAACTGGGAATCAGTTCGCTCCTGGGGAAGTACTTTTGAGCAACCATCCGTGTGCTGGTGGTAGCCACCTCCCGGATCTGACTGTGATCACGCCAGTAAGTGAATCGTCTAATGTGCACCAGCTGATCCTTTCGATATAACTTTAATTACAGTCTACCCTTGTTAATATTACCGTTTGAATGACTTGTTTCTTTGATGAATAAATCCTTGTCTCTTTAGCCGTTAGTTTTGCATAGATCAAATTATCTTTCAACAGACTGGCTATTCTTATCGGTTATCAAACCGGACTACTTGCCTGATTTAGAAAATTGTTTGTTTAGTTTCGGCACTCAAACGATAGGATTATCGAGTAACACTGATAGATAAGCGAATTCTTTTTGATTGTGTTAAGTTGTAATAGGCCCATTTTTTTGGTTGTGAAACTGGCCATACATTCACTTGACATTGCCAGAATAGTTTCAGATCGCTTGCAATTTCTCCCGCCTCATTGATTTGTGTACATAAACACACATCTGCAACCGAGCATCGAACAAACTAGTGTGCTCAAAGTGCTATTAATTTGAAATGGTTCCTTTTTATGTATTTTGTATGACACCGAGTTGCATCCATGTTCACTCGTGTATAGTATATTTCCACTTGCAGGTTTTCTTCGGTGACCTCAAAAAACCGGCATTGTTTGTCGCCAATCGTGGACATCACGCAGATATCGGTTAGTTCTGTTGTTTCTTGCTTTAGATGAGTAGCTTCTCACGCTTGTTCGTGAGCCACATCATATTTGCTACAAGACTGGTAACTACTGTTGTACATTCTGTTTCTCCTGTTGAAATGCTTCGAATTTTCCATATTTTGTGTCATTTCAATACGCCGTATAAACGTTGAGATGTTATCATTACCAAAACTGTCACTGGACTCCTGTGAACGTGAAATTCGGTGCTATTTTATTAACTGTTGGTGTTCTCGACAGCGACGAGCTGTCAGTGTTCCATAACTGATATTTACTTTTCTAGCGCTCAGTATACAATCGGAAGGACCTATGGAACCATTACAATGGGCTATATGAATGTTACTGATATTCGGCATTGTTTTGCCCATCTCGCTGTTTTACCGAGCGCAATCGTGCTAACTCATGTTGTTAGACTTTGGGAGCAAAATATGACCAACCTGATTTATTCCGGCGGTTGCACATGTGTAGAATCCAAGCTTGATATGTGGTAGTCTCCCACTGAAAAATCGACACTGATTCGGGCAATGAATATTTTCAATTTCATTCAATAGGTGTAGAAATTACGCCGGCTATTATTAGTCCTTTAATCTGGGAAACGAATACTTGCACGCTGTTCTTAAAAAGCCGTAGGGCACACATTCTACTATTCTTGTTAGCATACATTTTCTTGAACTCCTCCGGTATTTATACTCATACCGTAGTGTTACTCTACGGTATTCATATTCCTTCATGTGATGACTGGTCGTATCTGTATATCGTCCGTCATAGTTTTTGTATAACTCGTCATTCTATCGAGGCAGATTCCCTGTCGAGTGTTCCAGTTTGACGTTGTAATTGTGAGTTCCAGTTGTCTGGTTAAATAAAGGTTTGCCCCTCTGAGCGCATGGGTGGTGATTTCTGTTTTCAAAGTGTTTTTTGGCAACCACCATAGCTGGGTTGTCACTTCATGAGGTGCAATGGTCACCTCATTTTATTGTGTACGTTCTGGCTTATCAACATGACCTGTTCGCGACGAACGTATTGACAAACTAGCCATGTTTGACAGTTGTCTTCGCTAGCTAGCTCACATCAAATGGATTGATTGCTTGAGCAACATGGTCGTTCGTCAGTGCATATTTCAGAATTGTCGATCAATCGGTTGCACAATCTGCGATGGTTGCGTCACGCACTCCGCATGTCAGCTGAATTTTTTTCGCAATGGATACCGTTTACTGAGATTGCCGATAGCTGGGCAAAACTACTGGATGATATTGGAACGACTTGATTGCGAAATATAAGAACCTCGACTATTCCGTTGGTTAAAATGAGTAGGCTCTTCTTGCTCGTTTGGGGATCTCTTGATCAACTCGTTGGTCAGAGATGTCACCAGATAATCGCCTGTCACATTCGATATCCGGTTTGTCTTCATAACATTTCTTGTTCCTCGTTTTTCCTATTCTCTTCACTTGTCTATTTTTTGATAATCTTTTTCTACTCGGTCATTCTACGTCACTACTTAGGTGAGCAGTTGACCGAGTCACAACACCTTCCTCCCCATATATACTTGCGGTTAAGTGATCGCCATAATGTAACTTTCGGTTGGACTAACGCTGAAAACTTGGGAAATTCTGATAACATTTAGTAGAAATCCAAAGGATGGATGAACCTGTTCAACCAACTTATTAACTCTTGGCAAGAACTAGATAATTTTTGTTAAGATAAACTGAGTAGCACTCCCAACTGACTGCAGTTTTCCCACTCCTAGGAAAGTTCCAGTCAGCCATTTCCAAGCTGAAGCACCACACTCGAGTTTTACTCGTGTTAGAGGGCGCCTGGAGTGCGCTTCTTTGTCACAGGCCGGGTTTGAACTGTGGCCACACTTTCACCATTGATGATTCAGTCGTACCTAAAAGGAGGGTGGTGGCACAGTGGTTGATACGGTTGTTCCGTGAAGGTGAGGCCGGAATTCTACTCCTGGCCGTGACAAGAATATATTCAACTGATGAGCCCCAATAAGAGCGAAACTCGAATCTAGTGCTTTTTTCGAAATATGCTAGCTGACAATTTTATGGAAATGCAAAAACTGCGATCATTTATGTATGATCTTCAAATTATGTTAACCAAAATCCCCTACTAATTACCAATAGCTGGAAATACCTCTTGCCAACTTTACCTGTTGTAACTTGGTATATGGCCTACGAGCGCGTAAACAGACAACAGAATAACGGTTGGTGGAACGGTAGATAACGGAACTATGTCCAACGGTACTGAACGACTGACTGCGAATTACGCGCGACTAATTCTCATCTTCCCGTTCAACCCAACCAACCACTGCTAACGAATGAACACAGAGAGAAGACAGGCCTCTGGACGGAGCCATTTTATGTCACTCAATCCGAAGACACGGGGTCACAGACTAGGCCATATTTAAAGGGTTTGTGACCAATACGAAAACCAGGACTGATGTGGGCCAGACAAAGATCCCGACAGTACAGAGATGCCCCAATTAAAGGACGAGCGTGTAGGCTGGGTGCCAGAAATTGACACACGACTGAGAACGCTCGTAAAGGGCGAATGCGTTGGCGGGGTGCCAGAAGTTGGCACAAAGGTTGAGAACGCACGTGGAGGGTGAAGAGGCACATGTCCGTGTCGACTATGAAGGTCATTTCGAGCAGAATGAAATAGGCTTTTCCAAAGGCAAATGAAAACGGTATTTTCGGGGAATTGGATTCTTTCCCGACATTGCCCATCTCTGTGGTTTCAGCTTGAGAATTCCTAGTCATTGAGTCATCGATTGGAGTTAACGGAACAGTTTTCACCAGGCAGTCGAGAAATTTGAGTGTTGCTCCCAAGCGATTATGGTTGGGCTTTTGTATGTGATTTATTAACTGCTTTCTCTACATTTTATTTTTTCTTTTCCATCACGAAACATCTTTACCTTCGTGTAAATTAAACTACTGCCTTTGTTTTGTGAGCAACTCATGATAACATTTGAGAATTCTGTTGTAGATCGGCTCATTCTCCAGTGGAATAGTGTATTTCATCTACGCAGTACTCTACCATCGGACTCATCTATTCTCTGGTAATATTTTAAGATACGTCCGTATTTCTTCATATATTGCTAAGAGGTAAGGGGAATATTTCTGGCATATTGCACACGTTTGGAATGATGACTTTATTACCATATGGATAGCTAATGTTATCTTATTTCTGATTGTTGGTCATATAACCCATCTAGCTTAGTCAGTCGTGGTTATGTGACCTGAGACTCTGTGTGTGCTCAGTATACACGATCAAATGTTTAGTTGATCATTTGCTGAATTTTTTTCACACTAATTTGATGTACGCTTTGATGTTACATATTTTCCATTTGAACTGGCATCACCGTATGTCAATTACGGGTCTTTCCAGTGCTAGCACGCTCGACTGCGGTCTTTGTTGTACGGTTTGGTTTTTAAGCGAAGACTACCTGAAAATCCCTTGTTAATCCTGATGGATTCTTTTTCAATCAAAGGCATTTTTCCGTGCGGTTTATTTAATGTGGATACATAAGTAGACATATTTTTACTTTTTCCAGGCGGCTCAACCCCTGGATCGATGCCACCGCATTCCACATCGATATTCGAAGAAGGAGCTGTTTTCAAAACTTTTTATCTGGTCAAAGACGGACGCTTCCAGGAAGAAGGTCGGTTTACATATCATGATGGTTGGTTGGAAAGCGTTCGGAAGGTGTCGTTCTTCCGATCATACCTTAACGCCAATTTACTGTTCACTTACACTCTCGCTGTGCAGGCCAAGGATAGTATTCCGGTGACTAATCCAAACAATGATATGCACTACAAATTAACTCTGATTAAAACGAACTTTCGATGGGGTGTTTCGCAGCGATTCGGGTTGGCTAGAATGTCGAACCGGACTAATTCGATCTAGCCTACTGCTTGGAATTTCCAATCTCCATTAGTCCAATTCCTTGTCTGTTCTAGAAAGTATTATTGTCCGTTACTAAGTACGTCACTTTTGTTCCGTTATGCCTGTTTGTTGGTTGTCGCGGAACTATTTATTTTTCTTGCTCACCCCTTCGCTTTTTGTGATACTTCGAGAATTGGTCAACTTTCTCAGGTAGGCTTTGACTTGAACTGTGGACGATTTGATGTTCAGTTACGGGTGTTCATCTGCCTGTTTATCCTCTAAGTATCGGCTTTGTGTAGACGCTTTTCATTTCAAGATACGTGAAGAGTCAGTTATGCAAGCAGTGGTTTTCGGTCATCCCCGCCGGATTTTTACTTTCACATGGGGTGTTCAGATTATATATAAAAATCACAACCAATCTCTGGATTGTTAACTTTCACAACTGTCGCAACGAGATTGGACCTTGACGCGGTGTGACGGCTTGCGCATCTCTATGACCTATTGCGCTAAACTGGACGGTGTGGTCATCACACCGATAGAGTCACTCATGCCAGGCAGGCCAATAGGTAGAGGTCTGACAAACCAGTCTCCTGGTCCTCCAGGTTGAGGGTTGAAAGAAGGTTTGCATCTCTTTCCGAAAAGTGTACCAGTTCCGGTACACTGCCACCCCCACCCGCTGCCTTGCAGTATAGGCCCTTGAGCCAAAGGCTTTGGTTGAGAACCCTAATCGTTCTCCTGTCTAAGTCTGGGCGTCCTGGCAGTATCTCATCCCACACACAACCATGAATAATCACAACACAAGTAATTCCATACTGCATCAGCCGTCTCGTAGTATAAACCAGGTCGCCCTATCTGCTACATACAGTAGGGTGGAAAGGCGAAAACATGCTACTGCTGACCCTTCCCCCACTGTCCTATCAAATTTAGTTCTCAGGCGCAGTCCGACCTCCATTTCTGATAGTTACTCTACAGGTCCCACAACAGATGTAGCTAACCGTGGTAACACTGAGCCGGTAAGTTCCGTCTCTTGCAATTTAACTTCAGGCCTCCCTCGTCCCTTGCTTAGACCTAGAATGCGAATTAATATAGGTGCTTTCAACGTTCGCACTCTAGAACAGATAGGTCAACAGGCCACTCTTGCACGAACGTTAGACTCATTGCGTGTCGATGTCTGCTGTATCTCGAAAGCTAGAGTCCAAGACAGTAGTCAACGTATGGAAGTAACAGCACCCACATTGTCTACCCGATACTGGTTATACACTTCGGGTGACTCCACAGCCGCTGTTACAGGTCAGGCTGGAGTGGGTGTAGTCCTTAGCTCGACGGCCGCAGCCGCATTGATAGATTGGATTCCTGTTAACAGTAGACTTTGTGCGGTCCGCTTGGCAGGTTCCGTTAAGATCAACTCTAGACGCAAGACTTTCAGGAATTTGTTCATTGTGTCTGCTTACGCTCCTACTGACTGTAGTGACGTCGTCGTCAAAACGCGTTCTACTCGGATCTGGCCGCTCTCCTTCGGTCGACACGTGGCTCTGATATAGTCGTTTTGGCCGGAGATATGAATGTCCAGGTCGGTCGCCTTGGTGAGACCGAATCTCGTTTAGGTGGCAGGTTTCGGATAGCGTCATACAGGTCAGATAATGACGGGCGACTGTTGCAGCTGTGCGCTGAGCGTAAACTGCTTTTAGCCAGCACTAGTTTTAGGTATCGTGTGTGTCAATGTTATATTTGGCGCCCACCTGCTCCGACTCAGACATGATTTCAGATAGACCACATAGCTGTTGGTTACAATTGGCGTGGTTGCATTCAAGACTGTCGTTCTTATTGGAACATGTATTTGGACTCAGATCATGCATTGGTATGTTGTCGTTTTGTTCTTACTTTTGCTGGTCAACGACCCCACCGACAGCAACGACTGGCTGTTGAAAAACTGGCTTTACCATCGGTAAAGCATAAGTAAGTACCAAACCAGCTTAGAAAGCTGCCGTATTGGTATTCATTCCGAAGATCCTAATAGCTGCTGGACACAAATCTCACAGGCTATTCAGAAAGCGGGTATTGTAGCATGCGGCACAGGAGTACATAAGTTTAACAAACATTGGATCTCAGAGAAATCTCTGGAGTTGTTAGAAGCCAGGCGGTAGTTCACAAAATAAGTCCAGAAGAAATATCCGTAGAAAACTGTAACGTAGTCTAAAGGCTGATTGTGAGGTTTGGTTAGTGAGAAAAGTTAAGGAAATGAAAGCCGTTTTTGTCCCAGGGAACACCGGCAAACACTTTAAGCTTATACGTGCTACTGGTCCAAGGCGACCGTCTGTCAGTGGAGCTATCAGCGAGGCAGATGGCACACTAATTTATAATAAGTCCAGAAGGTTAGAGCGTTGAACGGAACACCTTGGGGGTCAATTTAGCTGGCCTCCTGCTTCTACCGTGTTGCCACCATAAACTTGTGATGTATCACCCTGGTCGGTAGATTGGGAACAATCCACTGAGACTGAGGTTCGCAATTGCATCTCGGCTCTCAAACGTAATAGGGCTGCTGGTCCAGATGATATCGTGCTGGTACTTTTCGAAAAAGGTGGAGAGGCGTTAGTAGAGGCCTTGACTCCATTGTTTCAACTTGTGTGGACAACGGAGATCATTCCAACGTGCTGGAGTTACTCGATAATAGTTACTATATTAAAGAAAGGTATCAGGGCTGTCGCGGAAACCATAGAGGAATTAGTTTGACCTCAGTCATTTCTAGGGTTCTGGCATCCATTATACTTCGTCGACTCATTGCAGTTCGGGAGTTAAACATTAGAGCAGAACAGGCAGGGCTTCGTCCTGACCGGGGATGTATAGACCACATTTTTACCCTTCGTCAAATCTTGGAGCAGTGTCATGTATACCGCCGGCCAACGGTTGCCGTATTTCTCGACTATAAAGGTGCATTCGATTTGGTGGATCGATCTACACTTTTAGAGTCGCTTAAACGCAGAGGTGTACTGACCAAGTATGTGAACATACTGTCGGCGCTTTACTCCCATACTTCGACCCAGGTTAGGGTTTACGGTCTGACAGTTTTAGCACCATGGGCGGCGTACGTCAATGCTGTGCTCTTTCACCATTCCTGTTCAATTTCGTCATGGACGAAATAATGGAAGACTGTCTGCGGCACTCACAAGATGCCGGCGTGGACCTCCTACCTGGTGGAAGACTGACTGATCTTGATTATGCTGACGATAAGGTGTTGCTGTTTGACAACTGTCAAGCGACGCAAGCAACGCTAAATGCAGTTTTACGTTCTGCTAAGTATTTCGGAATGCGCTATACAGTCTCGAAATTCGAAGTGCTTCTGCAAGGTTGCTGTGATTACGTAGGTTTAATGTTAGATAATAAAATCATGGAGATTGTTGACCGGTTTGTATACCTGGGAAGCTGCATCACCGGCGGCGGCGGGGGTGTAAGGAATGAAACAGAGGCGCGTATTTCCAAGGCTAGAGCGGTGTTTACTAATCTGAGGTACTTATGGCGACAGAAAGGTATCTCTCTGAAGCTTAAGGGTCGCGTATATCAGACAACAGTGGGGGCTGTATTACTTTACAGCAGCGAAACCTGGCCGCTCAGAGTAGAAGACGTGAGCCGTCTTCAGGTGTTTGACCACCGATGTCTGCGTTCAATCGCTCGCATCGGATGGCACGAACGAGTGAGCAACGAGGAGGTTAGGAAGCGAGCGTTTGGCACTGATTGTCAAACGAGTTCTCTCGTTCAGTCCTTACACTTGCATAGACTTAGATGGATAGGTCATGTACTAAGGATACCAGCTAGTCGTTTGCCACACCGAGCACTGTTTGCCGACGCTGCGGCCGATTGGCGTAAGGTGCGAGGTGGACAGGTAATGACCTGGCGTAGACAAATGAAATCGTTTACGAAGGGGTTGGCTACTGTAGATCGGGTTCGTCTTCCGGACTGGAGCCCTCGTGACTCAGAGAGTCGGTGGCTTGACACTTTAGGTGAGATGGCGGCTAACCGAGCTCAGTGGCGTGAATGTTGTCGTTGTTTGGCCCAGTTGTCTGTGAAGTGAGTGCACATAATGACGCGGGGTAGTGAAAGCCTTGGGGAAGCTATCTTGCTGATGACGCCCTACTTTCACTTACAGCTCGGTTGTTTGTTTTCAAGGTGTAGGCGCATTGACGTTGTATGTTTGAATATAGACGTAGCTATTTTTAGTGGTTAGGTCCCCTCCCTTTTTTTCTATCTCTCTTCCTATACAGGGTTTGCTTTTTCTTCTTCGTGGTTGTGTGGCAGTTAAGCATCGATGTGAACCACTGATATATTGCTGTTTATGAAGATGATGATGAACTTCCACGGACGCGACGTTTCATAGTTTACTAGAAGTGGATAAGATTAATTTTTGGATAAGTGAGAGTGACAGGCGCGTTCCTCATGAGACAGAGCTCCTGGGTATCTAGAGGTTCATGTTTGTTCAAATTCCATTTCGTTTTTGGGCTCTTAACTAATGTAGGGTTTGCACAGACTACTTTTTACGCACACAGTCATGGACTGTAAAATCTGATGATAACAGTCGAACTCTTACAACTCTAAGGTGACACTAATATTGAGAGTCGTTCAGAGTACTCATTCCAGTTTCACTTGATTGTCTGAGGAGAACCTTATTTGTGATGTTCGGTAGCGTATTTATTAAATTGCTCAACAACTTCTGATTTTCGTGTATTGTTCACTCATATTTTTTATGTAATTTTAAAAGCCGGACGGGAATGATCGAAAACAATTGTCTGCACAATTGACCTTTTGTGAATCCTATGGTGATGTGGGAAAGAAGAGAGATTTTCGGACTATTTACCCGTTCCTTTGGACGTCACTTCTATTTGCTTAGTGGATGTGTGCAGCCTCTTCACCTAATCATACTACAACCAGCATTCTCTCTGTTGTCATAATTGTCGTGCTTGTCATTTTAACATCCTGCAAAAGCTTTTATTCCTCACGTGTTACGCCATTTTTCAGGTCGTTCGGTGTCGCCATTGTTTCGGGCATTCATTTGCCACTTAGGCTGCTTGTTGTCGCCTTACTTTGTAATATCCACTTATACTACTGTATATTTGACAGTAGCCAACTGATTGTTATCCATTATTCTACTATGTCCATGATGAGTTAGTGCCTAATTTTGCGGTGCTATCGCCACATTCAAGCTCACTTTGCAATCGTCTTCATTATTTTACTTCATGATACCCTAAGATTTAGAAATTTAGGTTTTATGTTTTTCCTTCATGAGCCGATCCCCTTAAAAGATGCCAGTTATTGCGCTCTTCATCCGTTCCTGATTTGATCCATAGTAATGTCGAGAATTTGCATACCCCAGTAGATTCGGCGCACCGGATGCGCCCAACGTTGATGGGTGCACACACACAGGTAAACAAGAGCTATACAAGAGGTTATTAGACGATGCATATTCATATTCTCCTCAACTGTATGTCACGTTTCGATCTGCTTGTCTGTTGGTCTGGTGTGTCTACTGGTCGGTTGAACTGTGCTGGATATGTTTTACAATCACTCTATCGATTGACTTCAAGGCTGTTTGGTTCTGCTGCTGCTGTGGTGGTACAAGCTGTCAGACATCACTTTCTTCAAACATGTTTCACGTGTAATAGTTAACCTGTCCAGTCATGCTCACAAAGTGAACCTTTTTATTGGTATCAATTTAGAAAATAAATATTTTGTGTTCCGTATAACTACTTGCTTCGCATTTGTGGGAGTCCTAGTGTTAAATTATAACCACCAAGTTATAACCAACTTTTTTAGTCGAGTTGTCTAAGATAAGAGGATGAGTAAAAATTGTAGCTATTCAAATGGTTGTTGTCTGACTTAAATCCACTTAACATGGATGGTTTCAACAGCTGATTAGAGGTTTTCCGTCTCGGTTATCACATAAATGCGTACATTTCAAAAATGGCAATATTGGGCATCTTAAGTCAAACGGCTACTTTAAGATTAAGGTTGTGGTGGAATTTTAATGGTATGTATGGTTCATACTATGCCCTGTAAGGTTGATTCGGTTTGTTTATCCCACCATAAAGATGGAACGCTATTTCGTCGCTGAACATGATATTTTCTATCGACAATGACTGCTGGGCAGTAGCATTACATTCCAGCAACTTCAGATTGTTCTGGCAGTCAATTTTCTCCAGAACTACAGTATGAAAATGTCGGTACCGATAAGATCCTAGACAGACGAGTACTAGCTGAATAGACTGTCTACTCATAGGTAGTTGTTGGGCTTGTTTGCAAGTGGAAATTCGTGGATTCTAGCACAAAAGTAACGTTGCGTCTTTCTGCAGGCCTTTCTTAGCCATTCTTCTTTGGGTTTTTGAACGTTGTTGCTTACGGAAGGAACCCATATTGAAGAGGTGGGCGATGAATACTTTTCAGTACAGTTGCAGGAGAGGGTTTCCTTCTCTCCGTATCATCATCATAACAGCCATGAGCCTGACCAAAAAGTACTGTAGCTCGGACCGCCGCTCACCTCAACAGTAACGTGGAATATCCTAGAAGAAACTGTTGCTAAACTCATCACACACACTGCGGGCCGGAAACTTTCGTCATCATCTGCTATGCTTTGTCGTCATCCATATTCTTCACTATTCATAAAAGATGCAATGTTCATCAACCTGCTGAACTTAAGTTTCAGCCCATGCAGGCTCTGGAATCATCACAATCAGCAAAGCCAATTATTACACGATTTGGACTTCAGCAACACGTGGGTTGCTTCCCTTCCCCGATCACAGCGGTTTCATTGTCTTACGAACGCCCGTGAATATGCCGTGGGTCCTTGAAAACTAGCCCGTTGCCCTTGGCGATTAGCACATCACAACCAATAATCCTATCATTTTTCCAGCTGACTACACGCAAAGAGGGACTCGGACGGTTGCAGTTTCCTGATGTTTTCTCTCACTTTAGCACTGTTGATCGGTTTCACCCCTGTCCAACATGATCAGTTATACTAACGGTCCAAACCTTTTGTTTCTCCGGCCGCCTGTCTTAGAATTGACAGATTTAAAGCAATGTTAGGGATGTGGATTACCTGGCTGCTATCGTTGGTCTTGAATCGTTTTGCTCATTCAATAACTTGTACTTTGTCATCTGCTTCGTGTTTGTTTAGACTTATCGTTGGACCATAGCCGTGCTACCCGACCTATACTGTTACCTTGGTGAGGTGGTCGGGCTTGTGTACATTTTTGATCCGGCGGGCTATGCTGTCTAGGACTCCGGTCCTTCCAGGTGTAACCTTGTCAGACAGGCCAAAGGGGAGCAGTCAGACGAAAAACAGTTACACTCATAGGAATTTATGTCGCACTACTGACCGCGTAAGAGTGCTTAGGTAGTGAGGCACGATCCTATGGGCATACAGCAGAACTATTCTCATAGTTGCGGCATTGCTGTCTTCCGTATCAAGAAGAAGAGGGTTAAAAAAAAGGTACCCTCAAACAAAGAGCACTCCGAAAGCCCAACGGTTGACCGTGACCGCCGGCGTATTATCCAATACGGTCGAAAAACATTTGTTACCCCTCAAAAGCCTGATGTAGCTTCAAGCACATCCACTGCGCGCAGCAGTGTTCAGAATCAGACATCAGTGTCTTGTTCATTACACACACGGGCTAAGCAAGCCCCTCACTGCCAAGTGAGTCAAATTCTTGAGTCATTACCTCCGGGTAGGGTCCCCCAAGACAACCCTATATCCTGTTGTCTCGCCGGTCAGACTTTTGAGCCAGAGACTCGAAGTGGGGTCCCTCAAGACAAATTCCTTCCGTGGCATAAACGACCGGAAAGTGTCGGAAGTTATAGTTTTCCTGACAGTGACATTATTCACCCAACACGACTTCCTCCTACTATTCCACCCCTGCGTGTTTTCTACCTTCCATATGCCTTCGGGCGATTATTCTTTTCTGAGGCCAAGAAAACTGGTAAACATTTACGTCGTCAATGTCTGCACTCTCCGACAAGTCGGTCAGCACGGTACTCTGGCAAGTACTCTCTCAAGTCTGGAACTTAATGTGCGTTGTATGTCGGAGACGCGAGTATACGATTCTAGCAGTTATCCACTTGAGCACACCCCTAAATAACTGTCGATTCAAGCGCTTCTATCTCAGGGTTTCTGGTGACGCCGAGGCCGAATCTTGCGGTCAAGCTGGGGTAGGAATGGCACTGAGTTCCAGAATGGAGCAATGCTTGTTCGATTGGATCTCAGTGAACGGTCGCTTGTGCGCTGTCAGACTCAATACATCGGTAAAAATCTGTCGACGCAAATCAGAAAGGCGTTGTGTATTCATTATATCGGCGTACGCTCCGACGGACAGCTGTTCGGATGCTACCGAAGATGCGTTCTATGATGCCCTCGTTGACCTTCTGAGGAAAACTAAACACTCAAACATCATCACACTAACGGGCGATTTTAATGCTCAGCTTGGTCGTCTTCCTTTGGATGAGAAGCGGCTAAGAGGTATGTTTGGTTTCCGGGCTCAACGCACTGACAGTGGCGAAAGATTGCTGCAGTTGTGCGCATCCCACGGTCTGTATATTTCGAGCACCGCATTCCAACATAGGAAGAAGCACTGTGTTACTTGGAGACCTCCGTATGCTTCTCAGTCGTGGACACAGTTGGATGGTTTAGCAGTCAGTTACACGTGACACTACTCTGTTAAGGACTGTCGTGCCCATTGGGGCAACCATCTGGACTCAGACCATGCGGTTGTGCGTGCCCGTTTCGTTTTGTCATTTGCCCAGAGGACCTACGCTCGTAAATGCAAGGTGCTCAACTGGCATTCGAGCGATGAGGATGTAAAGAACGCATACCAAAATGTTTTGGTGAAGAAGTTGCCCAGTTGGAGTCAGCTGAGTCATCTTAACGAACATTGGGAACAAATCGCCGAAGCTATGAGAGCATGCTGTCGAGAACTTAAACGTGAACGGACTGAAATACTTGCTCAAAGACTGTGAGCAATACTTGGTCGAACTATCGACAGAGGTGGAAAGAGCCTTTTTATCTGGGAATATCAAAAGGCTTTCTTCTCTGGTCCGTGGTTGTACTGGCCGTCGAGTCGGTGTAAGTGTGACCATATGTGAAAAAGATGGTTCACTTATTACCAGTCAGTCGCATCGACTTGACAGATGGGCTGAACATTTCGAAGAACAGTTCAGTTGGCCTCGATCAGATCACCTGGACGACGGTACCCGATTGGTCAGTTATTGCATTCCAGACGGTCCTCCGTAGGAAACAGAAGTGGTCCTAGAGCTCAAGTAATTGAAGCGTAATAAGGCTCCTGGTCCAGGCCTCCTCTCTCCTTCTCTTTTCAAGGATAGCATAGAAAGGTTGATGTCAGAACTGACGCGACTCCTCCAGACGATTTGGGAGACTGAAGTGGTGCCTCGCATTTGCCTCCAATTTTCAAAAAGGGGTCCCGAAATCTATGTGACAACCACAGAGGCAGTAGTTTGGTGTCTGTTGCGTCCAAGATGCTAACTGGCCTCACTTTACGTCGGCTCACTAAGCCCAGAGAAAATCAGATACGCGAAGACCAGGCGGCATTCCGATCCGGTCGGCGGTGCGTTGACCACATTTTTACCTTAGGAGGGGTCTCGGAACATCGGCACTGGTACAGACAGCCGACAGTCGTGGTCTTTTAGGACCTAAATGCTGCTTTCGACTCAGTTGCTCGTAACATTCTCTGGGGCTGTCTTTTCCGCAAGGGAGTACCACAGAAATACGTGAACCTGTTGAGATCACTATATGTTCACTCTACAAGCAGGGTGAGAGTTTATGGACAACTGTCTCGGGCGTTCATCACTTCTAGTGGTGCTCGTCAGGGACGTCCGATTTCTCCCTTCCTATTCAATTTTGTCATGCACGGCATTCTAGAGGATGCGCTTCGCGAATCCAGTGGGCTTGGTGTTGAGCTTCTTCCTGGCACTAGATTGACCGATTTGGAATACGCGGACGACATTGTCTTACTTAGCCCCACTATCAAAGACATGCAGACTATGCTGAACAAGGTTAGTGACCGGACTGGTTTGTATGGAATACACTTCGCAACTTCAAAGTGCAACGTGTTGCTTCAAGACTGGGGCATTTCCACTCCTACTTTCTTTATTGCAGGTAATCCACTTGAGACTGTGAACAGTTTCACATATTTGGGTAGCACTATCTTGTCAACCTGTAATATTGCTGATGAGATATCAGCGAGGATAGCAAATGCACGAGTTGCGTTTGCCAAACTGCATCATCTGTGGCTAACCGAGATAGCGGTCTGTCGCAGTCAGTGGCGTACCTGTACCTATACCATTTCAAGTTCTTCCACTTAGTCTTCTTTTAATAACGTTCAACCTTCTTAGTGACGTTTTCTTCTAGGATATTTCACGTCACTGTCGAGGTGAGCGGCGGTCCGAGCCACAGTACCTTTTGGTTAGGCTCATGGTTACTATGATAATGACGATGATAGCCGTTTTAGAGATTCTGTTCTGTGGCCCACTAGATTCGAGCCGAGTTGCTTATTCACTTAGCCTATTGAATTCAAGTGCGTCGCTTTCTGCAGGATTGTATGCGTTGCCTTTTTGTTCATTATGAATATTTAACCGCCAGTGAACTACTTTCTCTAGTTTTCTGCTTTGTTTCATAGCGGTTACGGTTAGTCATCGATTGTTCACGTGTACAGTGTTTTTGTCTATAACCCCGCATCGAAAGGTCAGCTTATGTACCGTCAGTTGACTGCCACCCGCCCATGTGTATGTATGTTTGAACATGCAGACTGTTGCGCGCAGAGTGCATACGTTGGTGTTCTGTTCTAATGTACACACTGTTTATAACTATGTTCTGTACATCCAAGTTGCCCGCATCTACGGTGATTTTCAGTATCTTTTCACTTCTTGTGTTTAAGTTAATTGGGGTCCTTGTTAAACAGTCTTCTTGTTTCATTTCAGCCAACCAATTTGTGTTTGGTTTGCTGTTGCTTATTAGTTTATGTGTCAACTTTTCAAGTTCACACATGTGAACATCCGACCTCACACTGTCCCTTTCAAGTGCTTACCCACGTTTATTTTACCTCCTCTGTTTTTGACGGTTATCTGGATCTTGACTCAGGTGGTTTGTTTTATCACGTCACTCTGATAATAGTGCGAAGATCTAGTTGCCTATTATTGTAGTTTGTTTGAATACTGCGTACATCACCCCTCTTGGAGCTTAGTTGATTTTCGTCGTTTTGAACCTCTTAATTTCCCGGAGGAACTCTGTCGTGTATGAATGTCATATTTTGTGATTATAAATCATCTTTAGCCTGTTCGGCATCAAATTTTAATTCATTTCCCCGAATCGATCTGTCTATGAAAACTGTCTAATTATTCACTTTGGTAATTTGTTCAATAGTACCGTGACATTGTGATTCAGTCTAGTTTTGATTATTTGGAATCATTGATTTGTCGCTACGCGTTGCTCAACGTCTTCGTGAAAGATCGTAAAGTTTACAATTTATTTCCTCCTACCTTCTTCAGATGTGACAGCAGCCTTGATGGCACCCGCGACCTTGTATCCTGGATGTTCTGGGACGCGAAACCTGTCGGATAACCTGAGTGATTTGAAAGCCCAAGTTGCAGCCAATCAAAAGGTAGTCTATTAGCAACTTCCATCACTTACGTTGTGTCGTGTTTTGATTATTGACTAATTCTGTCTGTTAGGGTCAGGGTAAACCTGACCCGTAGAATACTATTCTGCTGTCAGAAATCGGATATCGTAAGCCTTTACTGAGATATACATCCGCGTGGAATTCAAATATTTATTCGCGCGCTCACGTCACCGCAGACCACCACAGACCAGTTTTTCCTGTAAATTCGCAGAGCGTCTGGTGGCTAAATACATTGCTATCCGGAGTCTGCTTTGTCCGTGTTCTCATTGGCTCTTTTCGTTCGCAGTTTGGGGTGACCAATCGGAAGGGGTTTCTATTCGCGTTATTCGTTCATCGTTGTTCGTAGAAGTTATTCGCGTTCGTGTTCAGTAGGATTCAGTTATAACACTGTCAAACACAAAAAGAATAGCTATGCATTTAAGTCCGAGTAACAGGTTTCCTATCTCCCGGCGTGGGTCCACGAATCAAACCACAAAGCGTATGTTGTGTAAATTGCACTATGCGGTTACATACTTTTGTTCGAATCCAGCCGAAGCTCGACCGTTTTGCATTCGTTACTTTTAACATTTAACCCAGTCTGTTGGCTGCTTGCTACTAATTGCACTTTACTTGCTCAACGTTGGCTTTAGGAAGCTTCACCTGGAACTTTTATGAGGCACGGCAGTCTTCTACAGCAAGATCTCCTAAAACTAAAACTGCTCTCTCTGCAATATCTACTTGGTTATAGTCCTCTCAGTTGTTCCGTTCATTTGCCATCTTTGTTGGGAGTTGGGGTAGTTCCACAAATGATCAATTCCCGTGTACCAATCTCCATTTACAGACCTCATCTACTGGTCTATATGTGTCTCAACCATCTACACTGGTTTCGAACAAAGAGGCAATTATCTACGTTTTTCGAAGGACCACTCATTTGATGGTAGACTACGCATACACAAATTATTTCAGGCGTACATACACGCATATGTCGTCGTAAACCGGTCCGCAACGAATTATACCCTTACCGATACATGATCTTAATGTGAGGTATGTACTGATGTGGTATACTGTTAATTTAAGCTTAAAAATTTAACACAATAAAGCCTACAGATCCATCTAGTCGTCCGCCTATGTTTGTGTGACACTTGCAAGTTGCATCAGCTGGGCTGGAATGCGTTTGTCTTTCGTGAGGCTCAGGCGATCTACTAAACCACTGTTACATCCAACTGGTGCTCATCCAACGGGCTTGTGAACTTGGAGGTCATCAGCCGGACAAAGTTTGATTAGTGCAACTACTTTTCGAAAGATAGAAAACTATTTTTAGCTGCACAGGTGCTAGCAGACCTCTTACGGTATGGGGACAAGTATATTCCCGTCTTCGAACGAATGGACCAAAGCTGTTTGAAGTCGCTCCAAGATGGAAGATCCCTAAGGCATTTTCGTTGGTCTTGGTGTTTTCCAGGCTAACGCAGACGAAACTAAAGCTTGGATGTCAACAAACAGTGGGCTAATGAAGTGCAGAGTAGTTGCAGCCAACGGCGATGTATATTCACGAGTGTCGACAAAATAACGATAGACTCCGTTTTTGTGAATATGTCGCCCCAGCAATCACGCAGAACCAATGTTCCGACGCAATACGATGTCTGAATGAGATTCATCACGAGCTGGCAGAAATCGGCAGAGGAGATTATGGAAAACGGTGAAAGCTTGCACACTTATTCTTTGAATAACTTCGTGTTTTATTTGCTTGCTTACGTCTTTCGGTTTTGATCACTGCTCATCAACTCCAGATGAGTTACTTGGCTCTCTTTCATCAAAGAACAATTCAGTCAATCTTGTTCGGATGACTGCTATGGTTGATGGTCTGTTTGCTGGCTTATTGATATGCTTCATTAAACACGGTTGAAAAGCTGAACAATTTTGTCTAACGGAGATTTTCGAACTCTTGGCCCCTTGAATAATGCTCCTGTTACGTGTAGATGTGCCGTTCACATTACTGATTGTACTGCAGCCGAACCCGGATTTATACACTTTGCGCGTACACTTAAGTTTTTCGCTGTATCTGTTTACGATTTTTTTTTATAGAATCTACTCTAAGTCAATTTCACCAACGGTTGTTACGTTTCATCGCTAAATCTGCTACTCATTTCTACTCAGTATTGTAGACCTGGATTTCGGTGAGTTATTTTTATAGTCATTGACTTTTTCAGTGCCATTCATTTTCAATTTTTTTTCCAGGTTTAGTGATAACCTAAATCACGTTTAGCTTTATTATAGGTAATCTTCATCCGATAATTTTTGCTCTTCGTCCTGCAGGGTGTCCATTTGTTACGACAGTTGATCGATGAGTACGGTCTACCGGTTGTTCAAGCGTACATGAAACACATTCAAGTGAGTTCATTGGTTTAGACTCCCTCAGACGCTGTTTGGCATTTGGGCCATGTCATTCTTCACTCTGTTTATCAGGTGACCCCCGTACAAGTTCGATAGGTTGTGACAAATTAGTCCCCTACGTGCATACGCGGGATCAATGTGAAATCGAATGTATTTGGCAGTATACCCTCGTTTTCGATAGCCAGATTTCTACACAGCTTCGTCTTCTTATTATTCTGAATTTGCATATAGCCGTTTCAGTCACAAATCACATTCGAACAAGAATGTTTCTGATTGCGTAACAGTATCCACTTCGTACGAAACTAATAATGCCTTAGCTGACGCAAGCATTGCGTCAAACGTTTGGTCTGTTTACTGACGGTCATGTTCTCATAAATCGAGCCGGCTACTTCTCAACATGTGCATATTTGTTGAATAACACTTTCTGTTGAGGACCATTTTTATTACAGTTCCCCATGTTTCGGATAATCTTATCAGCTGGCCTCTTCATAAATGGACGGGATCTGGACATGGTGTAACGGCCTGTGCATCTCGATAACCTATTTGGCTTGGCTGGACTGTGGTAGTCATACCGACGGGGTTCCTTGTGTCAGGTAGGTTATAGGTAGGGGTCTGACGAACCAGAACCTCCCGATCCTCAAGGTTGGAAAAAGGCTGGTGCTTATTTTCGAAAGTGGTTGTGCAGTTTTTAGTTAATTGCCACCCATCCACTGTCTGACAGCACGGGCCTTTTTTAGCCGAATGGTTTGGTTGGCAGTCATAGTCGTTCCCCTGTCTAGTTCCATACGTCGTGGCAGTACTTTAGTCCATATACAACCTTGACCGTCACAGTATAAACTGCTGCATAGTGCGAGTTGACTAGGTGTAAAGGTTCTACTGTTGATCCTCCCCTCCGTTGTGCCCAATTTACGTCGTAAGCCCATCTAAACTTCATTTCGAGTAACTGTTTTTCGGATTCCACGACGGATATAGCTGGTCATTTCAACACTGTCCTAGTAAGCCCCATCTGCCATCCAACCTCCAGTTTCCTCCAATTTCTGGTTGAACTTAGCGTGCCAATCAATATATAGATGCTTTCAGCGGTTCGCATTCTGGAACAGATGGGTCACTACAGCGTCCCTCTTCGAACACTAGACTACTTGAATGTCAGAGTTTGTTGCATTTCAGAGAATATACTCCAGAGTACTTGTCAATGTATCGAACTGATGACACCTGCATTGTCTACTCACTACTGGTGGTACTCTTCTTGAAACTCCACGGACTTCGTAGTTGGTCAGATTGAAGTGGATTTAATCTTCAGCACAAAGCCATCAACTACGTTGGTCAGTTGGACCCATTTTAATCATGATCCTTGTACCGACGGTGAATGCTAAGACCAACTCCGGATACCACATCGTTGGAAATCATTTCTTAGTATCTACTCAAGTTTTAACCTATTGATGTGATAACGTTGTCAAGAACGCTTTTTATTTTAGTCTGTCTACTCTTCTTCAGTGAACACATAGCTCTGATATAGTCATTTTGGATCTCCACGTGAACGTCCAAGCTGATCAACTTTTCGAGGAAGTTGACGAGGCTTTAACCAGTTGTTTAAACCAATGTGTATGGCTGCGAATGTTCTCCTTTCGATGGTGGTTCCCATATCTAGAGAGGGATTCAGGAGCCCTTAGGAAAACTGTAAAACGCTCAACTCAGCTGCAGTTATAACTGCGGTTCTGGCATCAATGGGACTTCGACTCATTGCAGCGTCAGAGGCAGCCATTAAGAAAGAACAGGCAGAGTTTTGTCCTGTGCAAGAGTACACTGATCACATTTTCACTCTGGAGTAGCATTATGTGTACTGCAGCTTTGGGTTGTTATCATTTGCTATTACAAAGGTGTGTTCGATTCAGTAGATTGAACATTTTTAAATTTATATGAACACTGGGCTGTACCGAACAACTGTATGGACATAACCTCGGTGTTCTATTGTATTACTACACTTGAGGTCGTACCTTGCGGTTGTGTCCAAGGCCTTCGGCACCAAGTATGCGCGCTTTATCCAGTTCTGTTCTGTTTCCTCAAAGAAATAGTGGAGGATTGCTTATAACGTTCACAGAATGCTGACATGTATTTCCTACGTAGTTAGTCTTTAAGCAACGTAGACATTGTTAGACGCTATCTTGCACTTCACTAAGTGCTTTGGGATGCGCTTCGCAGACTTACAGTGTAATGTAGTCCCGCAATACTACTGTGCCTATGAAAGTATAATGTGTGCTTTGGAAATGACGTCAATAGCGGCGGTGTTGTAGGAAACAAAATAGAAGCCTGTATTTCAAGGACGATGTCTGCTAACCTTGTACATCTCTGGCGATAAAGAAAGATACCTTTAGAGCTTTCCGGTCACACATATGAAATGTTTGTAGAAGCCTTATTACTTTACATTCAAGCAAAAAATGTGAACCTCCTCTTAGTATTTGACCATCAATGCCTGCATTCAATTGCTTACATAGAATGGCACTAACGGATAATCAACGTTGAGTGATTGTCAAGCAAGTTTACTCGTTCGATGTTTATATGCACACAGTCTCATTTGGTCAGGCCGTGTAACAAGGATGCCACACCGAACATCTCTATCTCTGGCCGATATCGCATCTGACTGGTGTAAGGTTCAAGATTAACAAAAGGTGACTTAACATAAGAAAGTGAAATAATCCGCTATAGGTCGAGTTCATCTCTCAGGCTCAGAGTCAATGATTGGAAACATTTTGTGAGATGGGTAATCAGTATCAGTGGGGTGAATGTGGTCGTTGTTTGGCTGAATTGTCTGTGAGATGAATACATTCATTGATAGGGACAGTAAAAGCCGTGAGAAAGTTATCTTGCCATAGACACCTTACTTTCACTTATTCTCTAGTTGTTTACTGGTAAGTTGTATGCGCTTTGATATTGTATATTTAAGTGTAGACTTAGGTTTGTTTTATTATTTAAGTCCTATCCATTCTCTTTCTTTTACCTCCTAGCTATGTCTTGTTTCTTGTCCATGGTTGAACAACAAGTAATCATCATTATGATCAACTAATTTATTCAGTTGATGATGTCGAAGATAGTAGATGATATTCTTTGTCTGTTTCGGATGAGTTGGAATACTGCTGATAAAAATGTATATTTTACTCATTCTATGACCGTTTAATGATGGTCCATACTGACGTTAAAACAGTACGTGGTTACTTCGTCCACACCTGCACAGGCACCCGTTTCTGACTGATTATGAATACCTATACGGCATTGATACGCTCTTATACCATTAGTTAATTTAACACTTTTTGGGACTTACTGCGTATTTCCACATGTTAACCGTCAGTGATATGTTCCCGATTGCAACTGAACTCAATACTCATCCGACTACGGTGCAATATTCACATGGTGGAGATTCGTGTATGAATTTAACAATCGCTCCTGTCTAGTTGAGTGATTTAATTTCGGGGATTTAGATTATTTCAAAGTGGGCATCACTCACATTTAGTTATGATTATTTAGTCATGATTATTGTAAGGTTACTGGCGTTTTGGTTAACACGTCAGT
>JTDE01000188.1:210774-244957 GCA_014338405.1 Paragonimus skrjabini miyazakii | reverse complement strand
GTCCGCTGCCTGTTCGTGTCTTCAGCCAAATTTGACCTGGAAGCTTTCACGTGGTCGTTTTGGCAGCGATGGCTACCTGGAATTGGATGAAGACGAAACAGCTTGTCAACAGAGGAGACTGTCATATCGAAAAATGTTTCTGGTTCGCGGTTAACATGTTGTATTCTTTCACATGTTTGTTTTAGTAGAAGAACGTGAGAAGATCGGACTTCACTTTAGGATTCCAATGTTTCACCCACTTCAGTAATCTATTGTGTTCAACCCGCGTTTAATTCATGCAATTCATGTTCCACAGATATCCAGTGGTCCTAGAACATTTTGGTGTCCGTCCTGGGAGTGGTGGTCGTGGTCGCTGGAACGGTGGTGATGGGCTGACGCGCCGCATGCGATTTCGCATCCCAGTCACACTTTCAGTGCTCACAGAACGGCGTTCGTTTCCCCCATACGGTTTATTTGGTACGTTTGTTCTTCCAGTGGAAAGTTATGCCTTATTATAACACATGAATGTGGACTCAATCGAGCCCGCCATTGCTAGCCACATGCATTCTTATCTCATTGATTTATTCAGGCTTTTTGACACAACTGCGTGCTAACTACTTTGCTTCGTCTCTCGTATCTCAGGCGGGTTACCTGGAGCACGTGGTCTGAACCTACTGCAACGTGCCGGTTCTGCACATTCGGTCAACATCGGAGGAAAAGCCAAGGTTCTCCTGTCTGCTGGCGTGAGTTGTGCTTTGATTTCAGTCGGTTTACTCAATTTTGATTACTCTCTGATGTAGTGTGTACGGTTGGACGGTTTTTTCCTAACATGTCTAAGTCGATGTGAATTCGTTCTCGTTTGTTGATAGGACTGAAGCATTATTCGGTGGGGGATCAGAACTGGTTTTCAGGTCATTGACTTTCAGCACACAGTTTTCGGTTAGCCGATGTCTAAGTTCGTTATGTTCGTCCACAAGTTGTTTACACTTATCTGCCGTAGTAGTAGTAGTCATCTTCTGTGTTTCGTTCCACCTGATGGTTAAAATTCATTCAGCAAAATCTCGTTGCTGTTTCCTATCAATCTATCTCAGCTTAATCCAGGAAAGTTGAGTTTATCAAACATCATGATATGTGTAATGATCCTTTGTTTCCTTGCTAACAGTATACTATGAATGGACTGACCGGTTTGCATAGATAAAGAAATATTTCACGGTGGAAGGAATAAAGGTGTCAGTGGCGTGTATAGTAATCCGAAAGTAAAATATACTTCGGACAATCCAAAAAAACCTTAGTTGTGTGCATTAGAGTCCAAAAGAAGGCTGGACGGAATTAGCACTGTACTGTCCGAGTAATCTCCAATTCCCCGAAAATATCGTTTTGTCTGCCTTGCAAAAGGCTTAACACATTACTGTCTTAAGTTGGCACGGATATAGGTTCTTTGCTTTTCATGAACGTTCTCGACCTTTCGTTACTATTTTTGACGCCCTGCCTACTTGCCTTCCTGATTGAGATCTCGCTGTATTACCTGTACTTCTGTCTGGTTCATTTTTCGACCTTGCTTTCCTATTGGTCACAAACCCCATAAATACGGTCAAGTTTGTGACCGTATTGTCTCCGATCTGGGCGACATAAAGGTCTGTTTGAAGGCCATTCTTCTTCTTCCTGTCTTCACGCGTTAACCTTGAGTGCTTGGGTTGGTTGGGAAGTTCCCAGTTAAATGTGTATGTTCCGTCGTTCATTGTTCATTATGGTTATTCGTTGTTCTGTTATCTGTTGTAGACAGCTTACGCGTTCATAGACCGCATATTCAGTTACAACGCATACTGCTGGATACATTTTGCAAAAGTGATAAAAAGCGTTATGGCATATTCGTAAACTAATAGTAAGGACTAACTCCTCTTTGACATCGTTTTGCTTCCGGAACTAATCAAGCGATCAAAACAAGCGATACTCTTCTAGTGAGAGAGAGATCCTGTGAGCCAAGTTTTCACACCTAGCTCGAACAATTTTCGAACCTATTATTTTTTTAACCTGCGATTTGGCTTTGGTACGCAAAAATACCAAACCTCTCCTGATGGTCAATAATGGATGCTGCGTTCAGTTTCCCGTGAACCATTTCCGATGTACAATGGGACTACTTCGCTGCACCGGATTGCGGAAGACCGTATTGACCTATCTAGTAACAGATCGCTACACAATAACCATAGATTTTTTCGAGTGAAGGTCATGCCTGGAAAGCGTTTGGAAAAGTTCATTTATATCTAGCAACTGCGCATACCTTCCTTTGTTGTTACACAAAATCTTATTTTCAATGCCCATGATAACGTGTGCCACATAGGTTAACGGTTATTTCTCGGTGACAAGCCTAAATATATCTTCATCCGAATTTTGGTCGATTCGTACGCTACCCATTGATCAGACTCTCTTTGCGATCGCACTTATGGGATTCCACATGACAATGAGTGAAATACCAAGCTTCAACTCAACATATTTGTAGTGGATTGCTTTGCATGAGTTGTTTCAAACGCTTATCTAAACAAATTAGGGATTCGGTAAACAATAGTGTCAGCCTAAGTACGTAGCATTTATATGAAACAGATTTGTCAGCGCGAAACAAACAAAAAACAAGTAGCAAATTTGAGTGAGGTCAGACACGGATACAACGTTTTGTACGACTATGTCACAATTACGACGCAACTGGAATCATGGCGTTTTGATCGGTCGTGATGTGGGTGGTTGGCCATGGCAACTTCAACGCTTGAACAAAACGCTTATGTGCGCATAACGGTGGGTTTTTAAATCGAATTCCATTCGCTTCAGCTGTGGCCAAAATTCGGCATCAGACAGCTTTTGAGTGACCGGTGTTGACTCGGTAAATTGGACGAAAAGAAGAGTCCAGGTTGACAGTATCAACGAGGTGTGCAACAGTTGCGCTGGTAATTGTCTTGGTGACTCTTCTACTGATCCAGGTTGGATTATGCTTACGGATACGTTCACATAAGCGCCTGGTCGTGCGACCCACATAACTAGTTCCATAAGAACAAGTATATGAGTATACACAAAAATTAGGGATTGCCAACTAAGTGAGACGTGTTCGAAATCTACATCTTTGCACCCGAACGTTGCAGTTCACTCTTGAACTGCTATTTGTCCATGTATCTTCGTCAATAGCTGTTTGTGTTTCACGTTGTTTCTGTGACTTCATACCAAGTTGACATTCATAAATAGCGAAGAGTCGAAAAGCATGTTTTTCATTGCAACTTTGTGGAAAATGTCAAAATTGGTCGCCTTTTGTATTCATAGAACAAAATGCAACGTCACGGTGAATACAACACGTTCAACCGTGTTGTGTATTTATATTCGTGCTGTGTAGCATTTCGATTTAAAACGTTTCATCATCAATCGGGGTGACATCATCAGTGCACAGCGATTTGAGCATATGTGCGTTAGATCCAACCTCAGCGAATAACCGACTGCCTAACTTGTTAACCCGTGCTACCAAAATCACGAATGTTCCCAATAATCCCCAACAAACATTGAGCAAATTCTGAATAACAGTAAACTATGAGGCTTCATTGTCAAACAGTGCGAAAGATGCAGCAGTTTTCAGAACAAACTTACTCAGTATGACTACTGATTAGAATGTTGTACCATATATCAGAGGTTTGCTTATTCTATGGTTTCAAATGCTACATAGACAGTGTTAGCAAATAATATGTATAAATGATTACTCAATTCCGAATTGTACACCTTAGGGACCTGTCAAGTATAATTTTAACTCTGAATGCTAAGGTGCTGGATTGACGGCTTTATACCGATTACAATTCAAGTGTCACTTTAATAGTGCATACATGAGTTTTTTGGATGGCCGATTTCTTGCAGTCATCGTTGTTACTGTCGGCTAACAAAGATCATTCGGGTCGTTTTGTAAATATTTCCTCGTTGGCAACAATTTCCCTGCAAATACTCCGACTGATTCCAACTATTGTGTTTTTTTGCTACTCATTTTTATAGGATGTGTTCATTTTGCACACTCCTGGAGGTGGCGGCTTCGGCAGACCGGAAGAAGATTATGATAAATAGCTCCCCTCTCCATGTTGATTTAGGTCCGTTTTCTCTCAGGAATTTCTGCGTGTAGTCTGTTCAGACAATCTCAGCTATCTTCATTCGGGTGGACATATTGTGAATTGTGCGCTTCTCGTTTCACTTCACTTCTCTCATTTCAATTTGCAGTTTCTTTTGTACTACACTTCTATCTCCTCCTTAATGACGCCCATGTAATGTTTATCATTTGACGTTCAATTCGCACGCGTGGACACACATTCTACGCCGTTCTGTCATCTGCGTTAAAACAGATTGTGATTTTGTCTTTGCCTATTGCGCAGAGTTTGTAATTGTACTTCATTGAAACTATTTCTATCTCCTGTGATGGTATGTGTTTTCTCTCGGACTATTCATGAGCACAATTATATGTTTAAATAGGTCAGATCATTTTGCATTGCATACAAGTGTCAATTCTGATTTGACCTTTCCGAACGGTTGCTTTTGACATTTTCAGAGGCAGTCATTACCTTCCTCCGTTTGTATAAGTACACTCAACCCTCATATATGTCTCATTCGTCAAACTTCACACTTCCCTGAATGTTCTGGCACTTCGCTTGAACCAATCCCATCCTTTCTCCTCTGATACGTATATAAGCTCGTTATGTGGCCAACGTTGAAGTGAGTAGCACATAGACTATGGTTGTTGGGCTTGTGTGACCTAACCAAACGGCTTGACACTGCTTTCGTGCATGGTACTTAGTTGTTTCCTCGATGTGCTCCGTGTCACTTGACTCTGTGCCTGGGTTCAGTAGGTAAGCCATAAGCTCAGTCTACTTGGCGGTTTGACTCAACGTTTTTACTCTTGGGAAGTGATCATCAATATATGATAAACGAAGCATTCTTAGGAGACGTCCTAGACTATCTGCTACGCAAAGTTCCGTGGTCAGTTGTTTGATGTGCCTCACAAAACTTCTCATAACTTTGTTACAAATTAACAATGAATTAAACACATCGACCGCTGCACTAACGACCTCACATTAGGCACTGCTGAATTATTGTATACAAACACAGCCACATTTGCTTCGGAGTAGTGTTTAGATAGCCGGATCGTTTTGAAAGGAAACAGTAACTAAACTGTTAGCTTCTGTTGATGACCCTACGGCCAGGATTTCTCTCCAACTCAAAATTCACTGCACATGTCGGGCAGTATTTTGATTACTCCAATCTATCTGGCTGTCTGTGAATTATTCACAAGCTGGTGTGGCTGAAAGTTTTTATACGATAATTCAGTCGTATCTTATGTGAAATCAATGGCGCGGTGATCAACACGATTCAGTTATGAAAGATTGGTCACAGTTCAAACCCCAGCTGTAGAAAACAGGTGCTGTACCGATGAGGTTCAACAAGATTGAAACTCGAGTATGATGCTTCTCCGAAATGGACTGATAAAAAGTCCATACGGAAAGGGGAACTTATCAGTTTTGAGGGATGTTCAATGTTTATCCGAACTTAGCTACCGACGTTATGTGCACAAAAGTGGTTGGGGCAACCTATTGGATTGCCATGGTCGTGATAACATTATTGGTGTGCTTGTAAGCGTGTCTAGTCCTTGTTTGTTCTTACCTATATAATGTATATGAATGGCATGTTTTACCTTTGCGACTGATGAGGGTAAATGAAATGGTAACATATCGCAATATATGTCTTTTTTCCGTTCTGATGAAATGCATGTTAACCGAAACTTCCTTGCTGCTTTGTCAGGAATATCAAAACCTCATTGAATTGATGCCATCTTAAAGTGTATCGAACGCTACATTTCAATGTTTCGCCTGTATGTCAGGGAACCATGACATTATCTCTGTTGTGGAGAAGATTGTTTGCCATTGTATCGGGCCGCTTCAGTTTGAGTGGCTCAATGCATCGGATGGTTGGTTCGAATTATGAGAAGAGATGCGGTTTGATTAATCTTTTGCCATATTTTGGATTTATTCCTGCAGTTATCATGACGATAAAGATGTTTTCAACGCTGATGAGACCACTGTGCATTACCGCAGTCTACTGAAGTGAACATTAGGTACAGTGCACACCGTAACCTCTGGATGCAAACGATCTAACTAAGGATTAATTCCGTCATTTCCTCACAGTATGAGTATGAAAATAACTCATTCATTTGGCACGATAAACGTCCGCATTGTTTCCGTGGAATAGACATGCAGCAGCTTCCATGCTGTCATACATAATCGCAGTGTCCAGGTGATGGTATCTTTATTTCCATGTTCGTTGGTTGGATGAAATCCAGTCTGAATTTTTTACGACTATGTTCGCCTCCATAATCTACTCACACCTAAAGACTAACATATGACTTTGTCATCTTTATCTCAAGAAGCGTTGACACCCATTGAAAGTGTTAAGAGGTGGGGCTTAAGGAAACTTCCACCCAGAGAGATTGACAGAGTTAAATCAATTCTTACTGAATTACTTGCAACTCAGACGAGACCTTATTTTTATCTACATAATACTTCACATCCCAAGTCATTCACTGGCATATCCTCCATTACATGCGCATGATCACTCGCTGAAACTGTTACGGTATAGATAAGGTACTTTGTAAACAGAGTCTGTCCACAATGGAACGCACTGGCTAACCGTGTGATCGTGGATGAATCGGTCGGCAGTCTTAGGATTTTACTCGGTCGGTGCATACGTGAGAGGTGACCTGCCATTAAAAGTTCTATAGTAGCCTGATCTTACAAGCCATTAAATGCACCTGTCTAAGGGAATGTCATTTCAGTGTTCTTTGTCATTATGGTTACAGGCTAGTAGCTTTGCGTAGGTTTCTTTTTTATTTATTTCCATTCACTTTCTTCATACCTGTAAATCGTCAAACTGAATTGACCGAAACGACACTGCACCAAATATCAACAGCCAGACGAACCTCTTGTGAAGAGATGCAATGCGGCTAAAACAGAAGTGGGTTTCTACTGGTTCAACAGAACTTAGGTATGAATACCAGTTGATCCGCTGACGAAGAGTATACATAAGGACTGAGGCGGAATTTTTATCAAGGAATAACCGTATAATGTTTTCCCTGATTCGTGGTTGTACTAGCCGTAGGCAATGTGTTAGTGAGACCATGTGAAAAAGGTAGCTCATGAATTATCGGGCGACTTGACTGATGAGCCGAGCACTTCGAGGAACAGTTTAACTGGCCTAAGTCAGCTTATTCATCTGTGCATGATGAAGATTGTGTGGTTAGTTATAACATTCCTGACGATCCAGTTGGAAACTATACTGGATTTGGTGCTTAAACTATTGAAACGTAATAAAGCCTCAGGTCTGAATCTTCTTTCTCTAGCACTTTTCAAAGATAGTGGTGGAAAATTGCCGTCCGAAATTATCACACTCCTCTATTCCACGCGGGAGACTGAAGAGATATCCGAGGAATGGTGTTTATCGGCAGTCATTTCCATTTGCGAAGAAAAGTGTCAGGACGTAATATGACAATCACAAAGTTACTGATCTTATTTCCGTCTCATCCAAGCACCGGACGGGTCTCATACTCCGGCGGTTTCTAAATCAGAAAACCATATCGGTCGAATGTTCACCTTGCAACAGACACTGATGTGTTGGCACTCTTCTTATCCGACGGTCATGAAATTTTTGGACCTAAAAGCTCATTTTGACTCGATTGCCCGAGACATTCTCTGGTGACTGTATTAATCGCAAGGGAGTCCCAGCGAATTGTGTTCTGTACCCTCTGTGAGTACAAGTGTGCATTCGTAGATGATATTCTAGACGGTTCCAAGGATCTCGGATTGGACTATCTACCAGGTAGTATGCTGGCCGGTATTAAGTATACGGACGACATTGCCTAACTTAGTGCTGCAGAGAACATACAGTCCATGTTGACTCAGTTATATAACGTGGCTGGTGTGTATGGTATGCACTTTGCGCCTTTAAATTGTAAAATGTTACAAGATTGGGTTGTGTTGTATTCAAGAACGACGGAAAATACCCGTAGTAAGTAAGCCTTATCAGAGCGACCGATTCACGATGTTACGGAAAACTGTCAGTCCACACAGCACGGGCAGCCGCTGCCCGCATGTGTCATCGATCGCTTGAAGGTCAGAGCAATCTGGTTGGCCAACTGCATTGTTCACTAGCATTCGATTGGGTACACCACCTCCGCGTCGGAAATTCCGTACTTCAGCGTTTGATATTTTGTCCGTCTCGATCTTCGTGGAAGACTGAGTTCTTGGTATTTGGTCGCTTACTACCGGCTCAGCGATTGTGGGTTCTTCTCCAGGTTTCCTGTTCTTTAACGCAGTACACACCCGTCTTGCATTGACAATTGAATAGTTATCCAATATGTCGGTTCCTGGAGCTCTTCTCTCACTGCTCCGGTGCAGAGAGCGAACTTTTGCCTTTTTATTGTTTTTTGCACTCTCACGTAAGTGCCAACTGTACGTTGATTCCCTGCTTTTTTGTAGCCGTCCTGGTACCTTCTCCAATTCTTGATTTATTACCGATCTTTGTATGCATTAAGTTTCGTTCGTATTTCTCTACCAAACATTAATTTCGCTGGCGTCACACCTGTCTCAGTATGTGGTGTGGTTCTGTAAGCTGCCAGTGATGTCAGGAACGTTAAGTCCCAAGATTCACCTTCCAGTCGAGCTGACTATATCGTTTCCTTCATTGTCCGATTCAGGCGTTCCACCATTCCACTAGCCGAAGGGTTGTATGGAGCAGTTCGCACATGACGGATATCATGATGACTCGAAAACTGACTGAATTCGTAGCTGCGAAACTGCGGTCCATTATCAGTTACGATCTCCTCCGGTAAGCCGAATCGAGCAAACAAGTCTCGTAACCAGTTACTAATAACAGTCGTTGTAGTCTTTCCACATAAATGAGCCTCTGGCCATTTTGTATAAAAGCAAGTAGCCACAAGAACATTCTTTTTGTTTTGTGGAACGTTTTCAAACAGACCCATTATGTCTATTGCCAACTTCACCCAAGGTTGCATTGGGTATTCGATGGGCTGTATAGGGGCACCGATAGGTTTTGAACTCTTATCAGAATGCTGGCAAGCCGCACAATCGTAACAGCGGTTTCCACGCTCAAATTCATACGCGGCCACCAGTAGTATTCACGAATTCGTGCTTTGCTTCTCACAATACCGGGATATCCTTCATATCCACTTCTGAGTACATCCGCGATGAGAGATTCGGGTATCACGAAGCGGGCCCCACGTAACAGACACTTGTTAACGACAGTTAATTCGTCTCGTATAGTATGATAAAGACTCAATTCTGCTTTCAGTAGCTTTCGATCGGGCCAGGAGTTTATTACATGCTGCCGAACTCCTGTAAGTAATGAATCGTTTACAGTATGATCTTGGATACGTTTTGAAGAAATAGTTCCTGTACATCTGTCATTCAAACACGAAATCATCCTGTCGTCATCGATCTCTTCAGTTTCCCCCTGATTGGCAACAGGTAAATGTGATAACGCATCTGCTACCTGATTATGGGCACCGGAAACATGCTGCATTTGGAAATCTTAATTGAGTAGTCGAGCGTACCATCGGCTAATGCGAATAGGCTTTTGACATTTATTCCCGCTACAGGGTAACGACGTAAGGGAAGCGTGATCAGTTCGTAATATGAAGCAACGACCAACTAAATACAGATGCCACTTTTCGCATGCCCACACATAAGCTAGGGCTTCTTTCTCTCCTGTGGAGTAATTCATTTCAGTGGGTGATAATGTTTGTGAGGCGTACGCCACCACTCTTTAAATTCCATTTTCGAGCTGCAAAAGAACAGCACCTAAACCAACATTAGATGCATCAGTGGAGACAAACGTAGGACTGCTCTCATCGAAGATAGCCATTATGGGTGCCGAAGCAACCAAATTCCGAATAGTCCGGTAAGCAGCCTCTTGTTCTTTGCCCCAAACGAAATCAGTATTTTTCCCTGAGTGTTCCACACAGTGGTTCTGAGATCGTGGCAGAATTACGAAAATGTTGGAGGTAATTACAAAGACCCAAAAATCGTCTCACCTCGTCACTTATTCGTGGTTTAGGACAGTTCAGGATTGCAAATGTATCTTTGGTCCATGGCTTCACACCTGCGTTCAATATAGTATGGCTTAGGAATTCGATTTCCTGTACAGCAAATTGGCACTTTGTTAGATTCAACCGAAGATTCAATTTATTTAGACGACTGAGAACGGCGTGTAGGTTCGCATCATGTTCACCTGCGGATTTAACGAAAACAAAAATATCCATGTATACCACACATCCAGTGAGATCGGAAAATGAAAGTGTCATGAACTTTTGCCCTGCGGCAGGAGCACTGCTCAATCTCACAGGAAGGACTGTACTGATATAGGCCATCCTGTGTTAAAAATGCTGTAAGGGGTCGTGATTCTGGTAGAAGTGGCGTGTGATAGTAGGCTTGGCTGATATCCAATTTAGAAAAGAACTTTGCACTTCATCTGCCGTGGGTAAGGGAAACCTTTCTACAATAATGCGTATGTTCAGGGCACGTAAATCTGTACAAACGCGTACTGTTCCATCCTTCTTGAGAACCGCCACGAGTGGGTGGACCCATTCTGAACACTGAATTTTCTCAATCAAATCAGGTTGAAGCAATTTATTCAAGGCATCCGAAATCAACTCACGCTTGGCTAGCGGCACAGGAGGAGATTGAGCGATTGCCAATGATACACCGTTGGGTTTTAAATGTATCTGGTGTATACCAGCTGGAATTCTTCCGACTTCATCAAGAAAGAGTTTGGGATACATCAATTTCAAATCCGAAACGTTAATGTTTGCTATAATCATCTTGTGAATGGAAGGACCAATTCTGAGGGCGACCATAGCGTTCCTTCCCAAAAGCGGTTTAGTATTCGTAGAGAAAAGGCAAACGGCTACTTCCCTTTTGGACGTATTATTGAGAAACACGGACAACGTAACAAAGAAGAAGATTATATTGGTAAAGTCACCAGGTACTTTGTATAAAAATCCAAGAGTACAATTGTAATTGGTGAGGCTGAATCCATTTTCATGCATAACTAAATTATTCTGCCACCAACTTCAAAAAACAGTACGTACGTCAGCGATTGGAAGAGGGGGTTCACAGGCTTTTGATGAAGGTTACAGGTTTTTCTCATGGACTGAAAAAATATGTTCACTTCACGAACATTCCTTCAGCTTGACATCTTCCAACGTTTCTATGACAGCAGCAGCTGATTTAAAGCGACGGGCTAGCGCAAAATAACCAGGTTTATTACATAATCTGCATGTAGCGTTGATTGCGGGGCATTTGCTGTAATTAGCCTTGTGTTTTTGACTTCCGCACCGGTAGCACGCCGTATGTTTCGAATGATTCAAACAGAAACCCGTAGTTTCTTTCACACGAGAAATCGCCGCAGTTTGGGATATCGTAAAAAACAATTTCTTTTGATTATAGACCTCAACCTTGGCCCTTACCAGATCGCGAGCCCTCTCCCATGTAAGTTTCACTGAATTCTCGATCAATAATTTCTCTCGATTCCTTGAGTCACGAACGCCAGAAATCAACTGTTGTATCAGAAGAACTTCCTCACTTTTCTTTCGCGGCACCGTACCGTACTCACATTGGCGGACTGAACAAAGCAATCTAGAAATAAATCCGTTCAAATCTTCTCCTGCCGATTGACGTAATGACGAGAATTTGAACCGTGAAGTATAAGTATTCATCCGTGATCCCCAATGTTTATCGAGATCAGCTAGTGCATCGGAAAACGTAATTTTCGACTATAGGTTTAGGACATCGAATAACCGTCTACCTTCGTCCCCCAATCTCAATCTCAGTAACTTCAACTTGTGATCCTCAGTCAGTTTGATCTCACAGTTAAAAACTGGCAACATTTTCACATAATCCGTGAATGTAGATTTCCATGACGTCCATTTTTCGAACGAAGGTTGCACGGTTGGATCGGTCGAAAATAAATCCGGGGCTTGTAGTGAATCTGATATAATACAGCTTTGATCAAGCGACGTCAGTTGTATTCAAGAACGACGGAAAATAACCGTAATAAGTAAGCCTTATTAGAGCAACCGATTCACGATACGTTACGGAAAACTGTCAGTCTATCCAGCACGGGCAGCCGCTGCCCGCATGTGTCATTGATCGCTTGTAGGTCAGAGCAATCTCATTGGCCAACTGTATGGCTCATTGGCATTCGATTGGACACAACAGGTTGAAACTTAACTTGTCAATGTTAATGGTGACAAGCGGTCGGAGAATGTCGATCCTTTCATTTACCTGGATAAATTCACCCGGTCACCTTGTAATATTATTGATGAGATGTCCACGAAAATAACGAAAGCAAGTAGTGTATTATCCAAACTACGTCACTTGTGACGTCACAAGGATGTTCATTTATCGATCAAAGGCGCAGTTTGTAACGCGTGTATGCGTCCGGTTTTTCTCTGTAGATCATAGACCAGGCTCACTTGAGCAGATGATGCACTTAGACTCTCGGTATTTCATCATCGTTGTCTCCACCGGTTAGCCAATGTCAAGTATATTGACTATGTGGGCAGCGCGACAGCCTGTCAGTGCGTGGATGGGAAATGTGCAAGTTCGCGACCGATAACTGAATGAGTGAAAATGCAAACTTCGCTGGTTTGACTGTGTACTCCGTATGCCGACGGAACGTCACTTGCTGTTGATTGGAAGAAACACCGAGGCGACCAAGCTATGACGTGGTCATGGGCAATAAAAACCTTAGCCGTTACGTTGAGAAAGTTTGGTAACTGCCACCTATCCGGTTAGGGAGTTCGCGCCCATCCACACTGCTGGTTGGGAAAACTCTCTGACATGATACTGTGTCGAATTCAGTGGTGAGCATCTATCTGCAAACTTTTTGACTATTCTGTTTCGTGAAACTCTACTGTTTCTGTCTGTTTGTTTATTTTCCTTTTCTTTCTTTTCATTACATATTTGTACTTGTCTGTTACTCCTCAACTTTGTGGACCATTGTCGAGGTCAGCAGCATTTCACCCACAGGTACGGTTCAAGGCTGAAAATGATGATGAGACAAATTTTCCAGAGAGATCATCCGCTCTTCTCATTGTTCATAAATAAAGAGACGGTTGAATAAATCGGTTTTCGTTTGGCTGTTTTGTTGGAGAAAATTTGGCTAATCTGCGATTAAAAAGTATGATCATATTGTCTACAAATTTGCAAATGAGTAACTCCTCTACTGTCTATCCTCCGAAATTTGCTGGGGAAATGCCATGGAGAACCGTGCTGAATGGGCTGTCCACGGCTACCCACAACCTGAGTCTTCATGCAAAAAGCTGATGTTTTTTTATGCACGCTTATTTTAGCTGCTAGAGTCCGTTTTCAATACTTTCGGGTTGCATTCGACACCTTCTCTTATAAGATGACAGGAAATCGACGCTTCACCCACGAGGACTGTTGTTTAGTGCGACTATACATCTGGTAAGCATGAGCACCTATTCCAGGTGTTCATTGTTTCGAACACGCCGTCATGTTCGGTACTGTTCCTCTAATGGTCCGAATAATTCGCTCACATACTGGCTTTCGAACTTATTCTAAATAGATGTCCAAACTGACCAACCTCTTTTTTAGTTCTCAGCGGTTGCAAGTTGCTGGACAGAAACTTGTTCCATATATGCCTGAATCTCGCCTGAGCCACTCCTTCTAGACGGGATAAAACATTCTAAGTCACGTGCTGGATTGTAAATTGCTGGCGAGATGACGATATCTGAGCCAGCCAAAGCCATTGTTGTCCACGACTGTCGAGGTGAATGCGGAGCATTCCACTTAATCAAATTTGACCCAGGGTAGCGGAGCACATCTCGAAACAGACTAGGCGGCACAGTACGCAAACGTTGGACGCCGCAATTACAACTAGGGATTAAGAACCAATGCCATCCATTGAATGGCATTTTCTGAAGACTCTACGCTATTTTGATCCGGCGATTTCGCCGCGTCTGTTGCATTCGTTCCAACTAAACACTGTACCTTGCTCAAACTGTTGGTATCCTCAAGTGCAAATGATGTGGTATCAACTTTCAGTCTTCTTTGTACATGGTTGGCGGCATCCCAAACGGTTTAGCCTGTCACAGTGACCGAAGCCAAAGGACGTCTGCGCTTTAAACCATCACCCCAAATGGCTTGCGCTGCACCACTCACGGTTCCACCCACACACCACGTATCCCGTGTAAACCCGAAGGAATAAGACCAGTAGGTGTGTGAGTGAGGCCTTTGTATCCAGCCGGCCAATGCTGGTTAGCCAATTGTATGGCTAGCACGAAAAGGAAACCCTTATCTCTCGGAAACTAAACAGTGAGAGAGGCTGCAATGACAAGATCTATACTAGAAAGAAAGATGTGTGAAATGTAATACAAGAAGCATTTCAGTATACGAGTGCATGCTAGTGCATTCCGGAGAGGATAAAGTTGAAAAACAAAACTGAAAGTTGGACTACGAAAAGATCAGACAGACGATTCATCACAGACAGATTCATTACAGACAGCCCAGTATCTGAAAAGAGGAGCGGATTAGTTGCCAAACGACCATGGTCTTGGTCGATGCAATCATGATCAAAAATAAAATGGATATGCTGATATGACCTACCTGAGCCTAACGTACTCGTTGTCTCTTCGCCGACGGTGCACTATGAGTACGTTGGTGACCAACTAGTCCCGAACGGCCAGCGCATTCGCGGCCGCACACATCGAAACGCCATATAGTCATGTCACCACGACCTATAGCACCGATAGTTCCCTTGTGTACCGCGCGCTTTCGTTCTCGGCCGCGCAATAACTACTCGTTGAACTCGCGGACGCCCGTCCGAATTGTATTCCTCCAAGCAGTCCGGTTCAACTCTAAGTCTTCCCAACATCTAAAATCAAATTTACAACGTGAAAGACTTACCTGCACAGCATCCTGGTATCTCAGCTTCTGGCCACCAGGATTTCGTTTACCTGATCTCAGTTATCCATACAGCACCTGTTTCAGGATACGGCCATCGACCATCCGATGGACGTGACCCAGCCAACGAAGCTGATTCACCATTAACAAGGCTTCCATCCCGTTCATGTCCGCTCGCCGCAGTACCTCAGTGTTCGGAACCATGTCCGACCACCGAATACCCAAGATGCGTCTTAGACATTGCAAATGAAAGTGGCTCAGATAGCGCACGTTCCGTTGATACAATGTCCACGTTTCACTGTCGTACAGCAGTATAGACATTAACACTGAGCGGTAAACAAAGAGCTTAGTGCTCGGCTTCAGGCTGTGGTTCTTCCAAACACGTCTTTCGAGACATCCGAAAGCAGTACTAGCCCTTGTTACACGAGCTCTCAACTCGCGGTCCACGGACAGATCGGTGGACAGATTGCTACCCAAGTAGCAGAAATCTGTGCAGCTGCTGACAACATCTCCATTAACACGGATTTGATGTGGAGGTGCCCAGACAGCACTTCCGCCCGGAGAAGGCTGAAAGGAAGAAAATGTCTTACCTGTGTTGATATCCAGTCTAAATTTGGATGCCGCGGTCGCGAAAGCCGTGGCCAGTCGCTGTAGTTCGTCCTCGCTATGTGCGAACAGCGCGCTGTCATCTGCGAACAGAAGCATGCATATCATTGGGGTGTTCAACCGGGTTGGGGCACCGAAACTTCGAATATTCAGTAGGCGCCTATCCGTCCGGTACTCTACCTTAACACCATCCTCCCCAGATTCCTGAAAGGCAACTGTTAGCATAGCAGTCAAATATAAGCTAAATAGGGATGGAGCCAGGACACAACCTTTCTTCATGCCAGTCACAATGTCAAAATCATCAGAGGTTGATCCACACGATTGCACCTTCGCCCTCATGCCCACATGCAGCAATCTAATCAAATTGACGAACTTAACTGGACATCCAAACTTACCAAGCACCGTCCACAGTGCCTCGCGGCTCACGGAATCGAACTCCTTGGTGAAGTCGACGAAGAGAGCATACAGAGGATGGTTGCGTTTCCGGCACTTCTCTTGAAGCTGTCGAGCAGCAAACACCAGGTCGGTCGTACTCCGATTCGCCCGAAATCCGCATCGTTCCTCAGGAACATTGGCCTTTAAGACATCCGAATTCAGCCGACTCAGAAGGATTCTGGCGAACACCTTGCCTGTGCAGCTTAGCAGACTGATGCCCCGATAGCTGTCGGAGTATTGCTTGTTACCCTTACTTTTAAACAAAGGTACTATCATAGTATCCCTGAAATCCTGTGGCATTAACTTGTGCTCCCAGATGGAGTGAACCAGCTGGAGCAGTGCACGTTCCATCGCCGGTCCGCCGTTCTTCAGGATTTCGCCTGGCAGTCCATCTTCATTTGCGGCCTTCCCGTTGCGAAGTTGACCAATCGTTCTTTGCAATTCTAGTAAATCAGAAGCGAGAGCAAGTGAAGGCTTGATGGCCTATTGCGGCAGGTTGTTCATGATCACCCAATCAACGGTAGCATGACAATTTAGTAGGCTATCAAAGTGTTTGCGCCAGACTTTCATGATGTCCTCTGGCAGGGTGCACAAACAACCGGTGTCCACGTTTACCAGTGCTTTAGTAGACTGGATAGATATCGCTTTGAGCGACTCGTAGAACTCCTTATGCTGTCGACGATCTGCGAAGCCCTGCATCCGCTCACCTTGCTTCACCCGCCAGTTGTCTTTGATTCCGCGTACACGCTCGGCCAGTTGACGGCGGATACTTCGGAACGTCGCCGTTTTCGCTTCATTGCCCAGGTCCACTGTGGAGGCAGCAAACGCGGTATTCTTCTCTCGTACCAGTTCGGCGATAACCGCATTGTTGTCGTCGAACCAGTCCGGACGTTTTTGGCGTTTGACATCAATCGTCTCGGTGGCTGCCGTCGTGATCCTTTCCTTGATGAACTGCCACATACCCTCAGAGGTAGTGGATACAGGAACGCCGTGCAGACAGGCGGCAACTGCACATTGTAAAGCAGTCTTCGTTCCGCAGTTCTCCAGTCGTTTGATATCCAACTTCTGCCTTTGTCCGGAAGATCTACAATAGACAGACCTGCTTACATGGATAAATAATGTAGTCCTAACCAGTCTATGATCGGTGCTACATCCAGCGTCGCGCATCACTCGATTGATGCGCACTTCACGAATGTCGCGCTGTCACACAATCACGTAATGAAGCAAGTTTTGATGGCGGCTTCGTGGATGGGTCTACGTCGTGATATTGCTCACATCCAGCTGGAATCGGGTGTTTGTGATAGCCAGCTCGTGAGTAGCACACAGGCGGGGCAGACGATCATCGTTCTCGTCCACTAAACCAATGCCGTAGGGTCCGAGGACTCCCAGCCAAGCTACCGAGTCGCACCCGACTCGAGCGTTCAAGTCACCCAAAACAAACAGTTGATCGTTCACAGGCACCGACCGGATTGTGGCGGACAGCTTATCATAGAACTGGTCCTTTGTATCATCAGTTTGACACATAGCTGGACCATAAACACTAACAAATGTAGTACACTTACCTCGACCGAGTCGCAGGCGCATAGACAGCATTCGAGGGCTGATGCCATGCGGTTCGTCTTTCAGCAAAACGCTGATGTGATTCAGTTAGCCTTATCATAAAGCACCTCAATGACGTGGTATACGTTCGGAATGTGATAGTAACGAACAAGTAGGAGGCCCATGCGGCGTGGGTGGATAGGCTTTACAATACGTTGAACGACTTCGATCTTCAAGAAGTGTCTCGCTTTCCACTGTTAAATCTTTGACCGTTGAGTCCTGACCGCATTTTCTCCAGGATCTCTGTTCGCCTCATCCAGCTCCGATGTTGTCTTCTACGGATTAACGTCCGGAATTCTCGGGGTGGCCGAAGTGCTAACTGCGACCAACCGGAAAACCTCGCTGATATTCTTCGATCGATATGCATTGTGCTCGGCTCAGCTGTATGACCAGGACATGGTGAAAATGGTGCGCAGTCCTCTAGGAGCCACGACCACCAACGGCGAGCTCGTCCATCAAACCCGATGTTATCGTGGTTCGTGACGGCGATGCTGTAGTACTAGATGTCAGTATAGTGGACGATTAGTGGACCAGGTTGCCCGGATGGACAAGGTTTTGAAGTAGAGGATCGACTGTCATAATTCTGCTATTCATTTGACCGTCCATACTGTGGGTTGTGACGTGGGCATTATGTGACCGTCACTCTTCGTGGCATTGTATGTCCCTCTTCCTGCGATGCAATTTTTCGGCTGGGACTGCCCTCTTACTCAGTCACTGATTTACACCTACTGACTTTCCTAGGTCAGTCGGGCAATATGAAGTTGATTGTTGCTGCCTTCTAACGGTTGTCTCATTATGAAGAACATTACTCAGCGCCGATGCGTGAGTCTTGATCACGATAGCACTTCTGTACCCTGAAGAACTTTTGATTTTGAAGAACTCTTTTTTTATTTTTGTCCGTTTTCTTTGTGAACGTATCATGCGATTAGCTTTCATTTCGTTTGAAAATACTCATTGAAGTCGTCAGAACGACAAAATAGCGAGCAAGACTTGTTTTCTATGTTTGGTCCTCAGACAAATTACAATGCAATAACTATGAGAATAATTCGACTACTCAAAGACAAACCTCCATGTTCTACAATTAGCTGTTGTGTACTCATTTGCTTGCTCGTGTAGATCATCATACTTTGATCATTCTACAAGGCGACTGGCTGACATAGTTTGTAGTTGGATATTGATGAATAAAACGGTTTCAAGCGCGATTGTTACTCATTTGACCGACTCTACTCATCCTGTCAGTAAGAAGGATGCCTTTCCGTTTGTCTACCAAATGCCAAGAAGTCAATCAAAAATGGTGAGATTCCGAATGTTAACCGTTTACGAGGCCATTAGTATCCGATCGCGCAGCCCTGACCTCTGCGCTCAGAAGTTTGTGCAGACACTATGTATCTCCTGGCCTACAACCGATCGAGCTCATAACTTGAAACACTGATTGTATAACTGGTAACAAAAACGCCGTCCCTAACTTCTGCTGGTCATTTTAATGACTCACTCTAGTTACCGTTTTCATATATATTGTGTTCTAATTAGCCTGATGATCAAACACAAAACGAGCCTTGTTCACTACTTTGTCATTTGCATAACTTTCATCTGATAACTGAAATTATTAACGTTCGGAATTTTCATGGAAGGACTTACTAACTGTTCAGTGTTGTTAACTATGCAGCGCCCTACACTAGACAAATAACTTGCTTCGAATATCGCTTTGTTTAACTTCATGTTGTTTAAATTCTGGCATCACTGCTCTCCTTTTATTTGAATGAGGCTGTATAAATTTCTGTTCGAAATAAACACTAAATAGTCGGTACGCTTCTGCTGTTTATTTAATGATAACGTGAGGGATGAGATATGTCAAATGGTAGCCTCAACAAGCTCTCTGCATGACATTTTGAAATTGTGTAAGAGTGGAAAGTCGTATGTGTCAGTATTTTTATTACTGCTAAAATTCTTGATTCAAAACCGTTCTACTCAACTATTGTCTCGATATGTTTTTATCGAGGTCTGACATTGAATGTTGGATTAAATTTAAACCATGTTGATCATTATATTCTTTCCCCGGGGAAATAACAAACAAAATGTCTCATACATTTTTTTAAAATTCAACTATGAACGTTTGGAACTGAAACAAGCAAATAAAGATTTCATGAGACAGAGAAAAGTGACCCGCTGTTGAGATACTCTTGCATTAAAGCAACAAGGTGAAAGGCTAGAATATCCTTGGATAGTTCTGCAGTGAACAGGGGCTTTAAAGCTGAAGAGTAAAAGTTTGATTGTACTTGCGAACAGGGTAAGAAGAAAAGATTGGCTAAGGAAGCCAATCTCAGGTACATCCCAAATTTCTTTGATTTTCGTGTATTGCACCGGCACTCTTTCAGTTATCTATCGAATAGGTTCTTGGCATCTCTGGCAGTCAGCCATCTCAGGTACATACGGTTCAAGTTGTATGGTGACTTCATGTACGAGATATCGTTTGCGAAGTAGTGTGCTGGCTTGGTAAAGAATTTCTTGTGAATTTGCTGTTGGGTCTGGGATAGAAGGGTTGCAACAACGTTGTTGGTAAAACAGCATGGTTAATGAGACATACATCGATATTGTCGGCGTAGTAGGACAGTGTGAATGTATGAAAACGGAAGATGAGTACCTTCAAAAATGGTTGTCTTAGTAACTTAACACGTGTGCGGGTGAGTAAGTAGAAAACATTTGATAACTCACTCCCGTTTAAGACTACACACTCTGTACCTACGAGATTTCGTACTTCTGTAAACTTACTTGGTGCAACATGATCGTCATAATGCGCATAATCCCAGACTCCTTTTAAGTTAGTCTATGACAGGTCTAATCAAACTTGCGCAACTGTTGACTCATGTGAACAAACATTTACAGCTTAATGATCTCGTTAGAGGGGTTGTCTAATCGGAACCTGTGCACTACTTTATAGATTACCCTATTATTGCGGGCGCATCCCAGTAGGTCATCAAGACATATCCATTACGTGGTCGGTCGCCCGCTTGAGTCTGCCTCTCAGTCTGCACGACAGACCGCAGTGTGAGGGCTAGCCAACAAACTCACTCTGCGTCTGGCATGATGATGGGTCGACTGGGACGCAAACTGGATCGTCTGCGGAATCGAGTCAAAGGTATACCGTTGCACTATCTGACAAAATCCATCAGACTTAACACCTTTAGTCCCAATAGTGTTACTGGTGTATTAGCTCATGCACACTGGAGTCTAAACAAACGATAAGCCTGATAAGATCGACACATAAAACGATCGGTATCTGTATTTGGTTCGACTAGCATAGAACTTGCGTTGACGAAGTAGAAACTGTTGTAACACTCAATCGACATAGTCAGTTGGAGAGACACTGGACGTGTAATGGATATTAGGGTGTCTAAATCCGTAGGAGCCAGAATGTGAACATGATTGACCGTATGTAGCACGATCAGTTTCAATGCTCTTCGGTGTGCAGATAGGTCGCGATTGCACGGCATCCGAGATGCTTCCGATCAGAGATAAAATAGAATTGACGTTGTTGTTTGAGGCTTCTCACCGTTTTGTTTGAGATGCATTCCTATAAAGTGTATTAAACAGTGATCGCTCGTTTTGTGCAATAATCCATCATGTACCACACGTTTTTTTAATGAGAAAATAACGGGGTGATTCGTCGCTGGGTATCCTTACAGGATGCTTCGGCAGACGGCACTTTGCGCCTCCAATCGGGTGACTGGAGGTTCCATAAAGTGATCAATAAACAATATTTACCCCTTTTTTCACTTCATACCCGCGGTATCAACTATCGTGTTGTTCGCTATCTAATACTTTCTGAGTCGTCCGTAAAACCAGTAGATATGTACATTTGAAGTGTCTTCAGTAATTTCAAAGTCCTTCTTACAACCTACAGGTGGACGAACATAACAACTAAGCACAGTCACTAGCGATCGTTCCTGGTACTCGTCTAACAGCAAAGCCGATGTCTCTCTAATAGTGCTATGTTCCTAGATACTGTCTGATTATATACAGCGAACTTCTCCACAAGCGGTTTTTCTGACATTTTCAAAATAAGTCATGAGTTCACTCGAGGCATTTGTATAGTAACAACTCAGTAAGTCAGTGTTCCTTAGAAGGATGTAGTAAATCAGTAATACTTCATCGTTGATTTCGTTGCATCTTGCTGTCTTGGTTTAGCCAAATGATATTGACTTGCTAGGTTTTGTTTTGTTCGCATGGCAGCAAGTTGACTTGTTAGTCCTGCGGCTGTTTAGACGTAAATAATGACTGGTCCCAAGTTTTTCTTGAAACTTTATAAGTTATTCTATTCCTTATTTCCTCTGCTTTAATTCACAACCCATATTATTAAATCAACATATTTGCCTACTTGGAAGGACATCACTTGTATTGGTAAAGGTTTCCTTTGTGTCATGTAACTAGCATTAGTTCATTTGATTATTACCTATATGCAACCTTCATACCGCTTCCTACTTTTGTTGGTCGTTGTTTTATCCCGCCATTGACCCTTTCTTCTTGGGTACATAAAGATTTTATCCGACAGTTTATCAGCCAGCCTTTGGAAACATCCCTCGTTTCTTATGTGCTCATTAAACCGATCCCTTGTTCACTGAGTATTTCGTTTTTTGTTGGTTCACCTTATCTTATTGATTTGTCGATTGAATTGTCTGCAATTCGTCTTGTATCCTAACACTGCCTACTGGTCAATTCTGGCATTGGTTGTACTGTTTACTGTTCACTTGAGACCGCGCGTTTTTTAGTATACTGGCTCTGTACGGTTGAGAAATTACAGGCAAGGCTTGGTACATTTTTACCGTTTACAATTATTTTACGTAGTATCGTATTAATCCACTGTCTTCGACACCTGGAAGCCATTTCAACTATTTGCAATTAACTATCCTTTCCGTCGACGTCGATCCCTTGGCACGAAAACCTGATTGGTCGACTGTGCGTTACTAATCGGTCCCTGAGTCATACAGAATCAACAATTATGTTGTCGCATGCATGGTTGACTTTTGTGTTAGTTTTGTCTCGGCTTCTGTTATCGAAGTGCCTACAAATGTTTGCAAATGTATTTACAAATATGTAAAGTATTCGACTGAATTTCAACTAAATAAATTAGGTCTCAGTGATGTGCCAATAACCATAGCGAAACTTTTTGGTTGGGTATGAGGAAAGTATAGACTGTGGATGTATGACTATTTAATACGTCACATACGCAACAATTTACGGTCTATTCGTGAAATATTAGAATTTAGATGGTAAAAAGACGCATGTTATTACTGCTTTGTTTTCTGTCTTGAAAGCATGCATCCAGTGAACCGGTGAATAGTAACAGTGAATCGTTTCCAGCTGAGATTTGGCTTAGATTGAATGTAAAAAATGGTCATAGAGATAATCGAGCATTCATTGATTTAGTTATCTATCATGCAGCGGATAAGCCAATCAAGCTTCGCATCAAGATATTAACACTAAACGATCTGTAAATTTGTCGTCTTGTCATGTTCAAACAAAACGAGTACTTTTCCCTTCAGTTGCTATGCCCGAAGGGTTTGAACATTCGAACCGAAGTGCTACCCTAGCCACCTGAACTTTACCTATGGATCCGAAGTTGTGAGCTGTGAACCCACTAACGGTAAAAAAAAGTGCTGCATGATGGGTTGTTTACAGAAGTGGAATATTGGCTGAGTTGCTAATTTCACAAAAACGTCCACAGTTTATCTCTGGTCTTGAACCCGTTGCAAGTTCGTGGCCGAACTCGATTTAAAACTTCGACTCAACGTTTTACTATGGCCTTTATGAATTTTTCAATATGGATTTGACATCGTTCGTCAGAAATGCACTTCTTTTATGGTCTAATTGGTGAGTCAGAAGGCAGACCGTGCTTGGGGTCGACAACAGTGGCACCTGTCACCGAAACACTTGAATGCACGATCATCGTGACCCAATTAATGCGCCCGGCCTTATGCGTTGATCAACAAAACATGCGCGCGTTGGAATAATCAATCCAATTCGTCTGTTTCCTAAGAGCAAACAAGATATCGACTGAGCATGACAAGATTTACGTGGTGGACACGGAAACTACGATTAATTCTAAGATATTAACAAAAAAGAAACTGTTCGATGTGACAACAGGTCAGCTATCATCTGGGCGTTTCGTGCCAGACAAAACTGGCATACACGTTTCAACTCAGGGAGGGGAATTTCTAAAAGTTTGGGAAAACGGGGAATATGGAAAACAAAATACAAACGACATACTTTCGGTAGTAGATATTGAGTGGTTCACCCATGAAGTTGGTTAAACGATTGAAAATAAGCTAACTGGAAAGTGGTCAGCCACTTAATTTAACCAGAATTCGGGACTACATAGGTAATACGTCTATGAAATACTACATCTAACTTTTGTCCACAAGCAATGTGAAGGTCCATGTTTGTGCTGTACTCAACGGAACATATGAATTAATATGAGACGAAAATCACGTGTAAACTACCTCAAAATATACACTGGTGTCCTGTCGATAGACCATATTCCCCAAGTCTAATGCAACGGAACAGTGCCACAGGTTTATTTGTTTGTGGTCGTACCTCAGTTTCGATAACGATTAGCACTCTAATAGGGTCGCAAGGGGTTACTAAGCCATTAAGCCTCATTAATTCCAACTGAATTCAATTAGCTCAGCTACGTCCAGAAAAATTCACCCAGACATGAATTCAGTAGCACCCACCTATGGCCAGATGTACGGAGACTGCGGTCTTGTTCATCGTCAGACTCCACATGCGCAAATTGTGCAGTTCGAACACACCGGGTATATCGTTTAGCGAATTTTTCACCTCGTTGAATTCCAGACCTCTTGGTGTTGCCTCCATCAGGACGTTCAATGTGTCACGTAGTATATTGATAGTTGTGATGAGAACGAGAACGGAGAACAGAAAAGTGCAGATCGGATCGACCACTTTCAAGTCTGGCTGGTGAGGGTGAAATGGGACAGGAAGTGATTACTATTAATTACACCATCATTACCTCATTTTTGTAAACTGATCAAGCGCAATCAGAACTGAACCTAAGTAGTCTTAGCAAGACAAGTTAGCATTCAATACTCATCTTGACGGATTTTACAGGAAATCATTAAAACTGCAAGTCATGTCTGTTTGTTGACCAGGTGTATCATGTGGTTTGTTTCGAATGCAAAAGGCAATGTTCTGTAGATCTCGATTAAAGCTCATTAAGTTCGTTTAACTTGACTTAAATCATGTAGGAATAGTGGTGAGATCACATGTCATATCGTTTGGTAAGGATATATGGAATTATTCATAAACATAATATGGTTTCATTCAGTGCACACGGAATCTCAGCTGTAAGTTGTGAAGACACTATATGACACTATATGCAGATAACATGAATAACACGGTTTCAAAATGATATCATCAGATCAACACGCGCTTATTAGATGAGTGGACGTGGGTTCGAACTCTGGTTACTGCAGCTACTCTTGCTTAGGTTTTTGGACACCCGACTATCTAGCGCTCTTACACGGGACCTGATTGTATACATGTCAAGAGGCAACTTATGGAGATAAACCTAGCGACACAACCACGTACGGTTCGGATAAAGAGTAAACTTCTAGCCTGATAAACCACAAACGTCTTAGGATGCGTAACCAATCAGTATAAAGTCATGTTGTATTAGGAGACCGTGGGTTCCAATGAACCTTTGCAGATATGACGCGTTGGGCTAAGTAATCGAATCACAACCACTTCCGCTACGTTAGTCGAATCTCTGCTTACTATGCACTTCGTAGACGAGCTTGAACTAATTAGTCAGACCAGATGTATCTGCTGGGTGAATGACAGACACATTGGCGTGAGGGTTTTACGCTCCGGTTCCTAATGAAGCAACAAGTTGGCTTTTCTTTACCTTGTTCAACCATTTTACAGGAAACCTGAAGTGTCGATCCGCACAACGGGGGATAAAATATGTCATGGGTTTGCTTTGTACGTGGACAAGCGTTATTGTATTTAAGCGGAGGGGTATAACCAAGCATACAGTGCGGTTGACACAACTTATGTGTTGTGTATCTAACCAAAGTCATACAAGATTTTTGTGGATTGTAATTTTTAAACTATAGGTTTACCTCTGCTGACTTAGTGACTAAATCACGCTTTTTTCTCAGTTATGGTACACTGTCTTGAATTGTTGAGTTGTATCCGTTTGAATGTCAGTGCGATAGATTGAAACTAGGTTGAACATAATTCATCATATGGAACATACTATGACGTAGGGGCATGTCACGTACAACAGTTACTACGATGGGGTATCTGAATAATCTCTGATAGATAGAATACACCTCGATTAGTGTAGGCTGTCGTTAAAATCCCACAAGTATTTGATAAATATCACTGTCTATACACATCAGTTACTTTAGTCACATGTTCGCTTCAAAAGACTGTGCGTATGACACATTATGTTTACGTTACAACTTGGTCTAATAAACTGTTGTAATTGAAAAGTGTTCCTCTCAATACCCCTTCGATCAACGCCTTTTGTCACTTAGATGTGTTACGTTAAGTTATGATATGGCTTCTTACCTGACCTTTCCTGCCTAGATGACCATTGTTCTCAAATGACACTGCCTTAGTAATCAAATCTACTTAGGTTTTACGAAGTTTAATTGAACTAGCTTGCTTTAATTTAGGATTGACAATCGTTTTGAAGTAAACTCTAGCGACACCTAAAGTATGCCCTTTGGTGATAACACTCTGGATGTAGTGGAAAACTTCACCTCCTACTGTCCATACAGTAGAGATGCTCTCTCCTCGAAGCTGAACTCTATTGGCGTATCGATACCGTAACACTGTACTGAGACTACTCTCAACGAGTATATAGAAAAACTACCGCTGGCTATTAAGACAAAGGTTATGTGCCTGGTCTGTGTTTGCAGCATACTTTTATACGATAGCAAGGCCTGAACAACGTACATGCGTCAGCAGCTCCTAAACATATTCTGCCTGTGTTGGCGAGTCCTCATCATCGACTGATTACAGGGAGTATCAGAAAAATATGCCCTAGATAAGTCGAATTTTTCAAATGTGTTACCTCTCCTTAGCTAGCATCATTAGCAATGGATGATTTCTGTGAACGTCTGATGTCTTACTGTATGGTAGGTTGGCTACTAGCTCTTACCGTAAGGAAGATTATTTTTTTGGTTTCAAATATGCATGTAAGTCTAATATGAAGACTGGTGATAGTGGCAGTTTGTTCTGTGAAACATTGGTATTGGATTACAACAGGTGGTAGTTAAGTGTGATCGATTTCTCGAGACTTAGATAGTATAACTGTTGTTACTGGAACCTGAAAGCTTATGTCACTTAGTGTTTTAATCTGCCTGTTCCGTACATTGATAAATTCCTCTTACAGTTTTACAGTCTATATTATGTGCGATTAGGGTCAACGGCGGAAACTACATTTCAGTCACGGTTATACGTCGTTGATCTTGAGAGCCTTATGGGCCACATGTGATGGGTTATTTTTAGCTCGTACTCCTGTGTATTTTGCTCACAACTTAAAATTACTTGGCCTGGTAACAGACGAGGCGCAAACGAGTTTTACCGAAATATTTGTTTACACTGAAGGAAGAGAACAACTTCACCACATATTGCTTTCCATGTTCCAGTGTGAGCAGCGTTTCCTTGGTGCAGACTGCATAAACCCCCGTTTTCCTGAGTAACTGTGCGTTGGCGAACTTGACTTTCACATAATCAGGCCAACATTGTAATATTGTCACTATGGATGGCAGAGTCTTTATGCTCAACGGATGGACTGTTTCCACATGAAAGAATTCATTTTCTTCGCTGTCTAACATACATACATCCTTAACTTACACCAAGTGTCACCAACCAGGTTTGACCAAATCTTAAGGCATAGAGAGAACAGTACTTCAAATTAACGACGCGTCAGAAGGCTGTTTCCTTTACGAATGTTCTCGACTCAGATTGCGGAACTATAGTATACTCTCAAAATTTATGGCTCAGTAGAGACCTTAATAATTTAGTCAACTGAATCAATGCCTGAATAAGTAAACTTAAGCACACCTGTAATTGACAGTGCCTATAACCCATCAGTAAATCTACTGGACAATGGAGAATAAAGTTAAAGCGTGATCTAATTGATTGCTACGCAAAACGGTATTCCTGCTCTTCCAGGTTACCAACCTTTCTATTCTAATTCTGTTGTTTGCACGTAATAATCAACACTACTGCAGTGAAGATAAGCGATCGTAATATACTACTCATACCACTGCTATTCAGTAGTAGGACCAGAGCATATATTTTGACATCGTACAAGCCGCAGGGAAAATGCAGGAAGGAAAACCAGAGTGCAGCATCGCCCATAATGGTCCCTGCTACTTAAAGAAACTGAGCAGTGACGTCTGCGGCAGCAGAGACGGTCTGGGGCCAAATACCACGTGCAAATGAGTGGTTTTGTTTCAGGTCTTGTTTAAACGCTTAACCTATGTGCTGCTTTGTCGAATAAACAACCCTTGTGCCATCCGCGTTCTTCGATCACAACACTACTTCTTCGAACATAACTGTTTTTTTCCCAAATATGTGTGGTTCCGTTGTCAGTTGCTCTCCGGCTATGAAATTTGTCTAAACGATCGGAAAAACGATCATCTGGAAACTTGTGTAAAGCTTCCCATCATTTTTATTGTTTTCCTGAAAACGACATCGTGTGTGTAATGCAGTTTATCATAAATCCACATGGTTGCCACTGGTTAGCGTTATCTAATTCGTTGAAATCCGCACAGGAATGTGAAGAAGGTTCTCTGTGTATAAATTATTGACTTACCCTGAAATATATGATCAGCGCTGCGACCATTACACCCACACTTTGGACCAAATCGCCTATCACGTGAATTAGGGCCGCCCGAACAGTGATGTTTTGTCGACGAGCTTCTCGCTGGCTTCTCTCACTGGCGGCGTGTTCAGGAGTGGATATTTCATGACTGTGTCCATGCTCTACATCTGCGTTGTCAGAGTGTCTTTCTGATGCATCGGAATGTGAATGACCACCATGACTGTGAGCGGTAAGCGGTGATGTTTCCTTCGCAGCACCGTGGCTGTGACCATGGTCGTGGTCATGCAACGTTATGAGCATGCTATGAGTGATATACGAAGCAAATTGGAGATAACAAGTTAATATTACACGTATGAACGAGCAAGTTAGTGTTTTCTGTCAAAGCAAAAGGGTAAGTTTTCAACAATTTTCACTTGACTATGTCGCTTCACAAACACAAACCACAAACTGTTTCACTCTCGTTTGAATTTAGTAATAACTTATCGTAATCCGCAGCCTTTTTAGTATGCCGGTATACGATTGGTAGTAGAACAAACTAGAGCTTATAATGGGACGTTTGTCGATTAAGTCTTCTGATATGTCAAACCTGACAATTAACAAAATGGGTTTGGGGCAGGAAGCATCGAGCCACAAGAAGTTGGATTGGTTTTGAACCAGCGGGCTTGTAACTAGTTCTACTGGACCGTAAAGTGGTTAGTGATCTTTTTGCCGAACGTAATATAAACAATACGGACGTGTCAAACACTGACTCATTAACACAAGCGTACAGATCATTGAGCGCTGATGTCATACATTTAAAATTTGAACTGTTGATTGTACAACAGCAATCAAGCACGTTGAGTTGTTCAACTATACTTGTACATCATACAATCTCTGAAGTAGTGGGTTATTCGCTTGAGGAATAAACAGGTGAAATGGAGACAGAATATTGAGGTTCTAAATAATGGTATCTGTATATTTATTTGTAATGTAATTAGATGAATACGCATATCGTCAGTCATGTGATAATCATGAGCTACATATCTACATCTGTACACCTGGCAGATGTCTAACAGTTTTAGTAAGCTGTAGAGGATACCACTTAGTTTGCCAACATCGGGAAACTGCTAGGTGATTGATAGGGACTGCCATTATCAATTAAATCAAAGTGGACGGACTAAATTTAGCCGTCAGATCAAGATGGTTGTGATGAATAAAGATTGGCCGGTGACGCATTAGAAGACCAACAGCAAGAGCTCATGTAACGCTTATTAACAGCAACAATAATTGGAAATTGTAGGTGGTTAAGAAAGGAGACATTCTAAGTTAATGTAGCGCGTTTGTATTCGGTCTTCTTCATTAAATAGGGACCAAATACTCCCTGATTATCGAGTAAATCCAAAACCGAACCATACAAATGGGATGTTTTCAGAGCAAAAACAACCATACTGATGCGCTGTATCACGGCTAATCCGAAGATGCAATTGACCTTTCTGACTGTGGATTTAAACGTCATCAACTGATGTACCAGACGTACTGGAGGTTGGGAGTATTGGTTTCAATCTTCTGCTTAAGCTTGGCTAACACATATCGAGTATGTGAGTGCATGATTACGCAACTTTTCAAATGGATCTCCATCTGCTCTACCTTTTAAGCTTATAAACTTAACTTGGTAGTCGATTAAGTTGATCGGAAGAAGCTTATGAATTAAAATTGAAATGTACAGTTACAGAATACTTACAGACTACTCGAAAAGTTTGAATACTCAGTATACCCTCACCGAATTCCAATTTTCATCATCATCATTATCTTATTGCATCTAGTGATGTTATAGACATTATTTGAAATAGGTTTCCTCTTGTGAATGAAAGAGATGACAACGAATCTAATACCAATTCCGTGGAGATCATAAACAGGATAACCAAAGGCACATCATAGTACATGTGAACCACAGCACGTGGCACTTATGAAAGATGAATAATTGATCTTTTCGCGCCGTCTTGAATGACGAACAGAATTTGATTGTTTGAAAATTATTCACCTGCAGAATTATGTCTTCAACGTTTTGATGCTCAACAAAAGGCTGCGGAGTTACTTCGACATCATTAGAGCTTTAGCTAGTTGCAATCTACCTGTTGGAACCAATTTGAACAGTAATTAAACGGGTAAATCGGATTTTGATTACATATTGCGGCCTTCGGATATAACCAGGTCAAACAAACTTACATGATATTAACTGCAACGCCAACCGCAGAAGTGATTAACATTATTTTCCCGTCAATTTCATAATGTCCATTCATGATTCGCATTACGGCCAAATAGACAAGTATTCCTGTCACAAGCCAAATCATGAGCACAGAGGTCAACGCCCCGACCACCTCTATAATACAAGATGATAACACATGGAAGTAAAATATAGGACGCTCTGAACGCGAAACAACCCTGGTAAAGTAAATGATTGTTAACCAGATGACTTTAGTTTAACACGATTATGGTACTATGAGATAGTCAGGAACCTCTGTCTAAGATCATTATCGTTGCTGAAGATGACAGTGAACTTTGTTCATATTGGGATTTACATCAGTACCCGTGGAAGGTCTAACAAGAACACAGCTGGCACCCTCAGAACTAACGACGTTTACGACTTTCATTACCTGTGTTGCTAGACTGATCAGTCACACTTTGAGAAGTCACCTTACAAATCGCACTGCTAGATTACTATGTAGCACTGTCAATCCGCACATATATTTACCTGGCGATTGTCTTCGGTCAGCTATGAATCCGAAGAATCTAATGTGTGTGGTGAAGTGATCAAGGCTTTTCGAGACAAACGGTGTCTAACCAACTATTACGAGCAGACAAGCTAATGCAACGACTGTTTTTTCTAGTAAAAATGTTGGCTTATACCAAACCATCGCTCGTTACATTATTTTCCGTTAGTTTTCATTTGGTCAGATCAAAGGCGGCAGCAAAACAATACTTCCACGCCGTTTCCTTGCAACGAAGAAACTTCGGCTTTAAAGTCTGCTTCAGTGGGGCACGGTTGATTCACAGAGCACTACTGATGGTTGGTACCTGCATGCAACTCCGGTTTGTTAATACAGCTTAATCTGGTGTTCATTGGAGTAGTCATAAGATAGAAGATATGGAAATCGCCAAATCAGTTACAATCAGACTGTATTTAAATATTTCGTTTAAATTCTTTTTGGTCATTGCCTACTGTGGTGTAGTATGACGTGTGCAGAAAACAATGACGATCTGCTCTTTACTAGAAAAAAGAAAGCATTTGAATTTCATCGGAAACCTACAATCGGATTGTACTCCGCAGTTCATCAGGATGCTGGCTGCTTATCATTGCTTACTAGGCAGTTGCGTGTAATCTTTATGATGGTCTATCATTAAACAGTCAAATATTATGGTTTGAGGAAATCTTATATGAGATTGATAACACAATCATCAACATAAACAAGATGACGGTGGAGTAAATTTCGATTCTTATTTGGATATACATTGTAGACGAACGTTAATAAAAATGAAGCTCAAGTGCGAATAAAGTCCGGAAGCTGAGAGATACTATCGAATATGATAAACATAATTAATTACATGATATTTTTAACTATAGAATTAAGTGTATGAAAGTGTTTTAATCAATGACTACTCTTGATCCAGTGCGTTACTAACGAGAGAAATTAACACTTCGTTTGTTCTTTCAAGTCTAAATGCTTTAAGCATTAGATTATGGATGACATGTAGGTGGCAACAACCGTAGTGAGAGGTGACCTTAAACTTATCTGATATTATTCTATTAAATATCCCTTCTAAATATGTGTCGAAGCCACTGATTTTTGATAAATGGATTGAAAATAACACAACGTTATAAGAAAGTTGTAATGCTCAACGTTTCAAAAATTTCACAAGTGCGGTACGGTCTTTACTGAGACCCTTTAAACCCAACAAGAGACTGTCCTTTCGGCTCCACACGTTGAGTGCTCTCCGCCATAAAACTTGGAGAACAATAGAGCAGCACCGTCATTGCGTTCATTTGCTGGACTTATTTTCGTGTTTTGTTAGTTTACCTTACCATTGCTTATATGGTTAGGAGCAAAAGTTTGTCTAATCCCTTAAGTCACAACCTACGCATCGTGGATCTTTGCAGTGGTGTTTAGAATTGAGTACACATTTTGTGAATCTACTAAATGGTTTACTGTAGATAGAGAGATTTAAAACCCACGTCGCCCTATAATGAGAAATATCCAGTTGAGAAGAAGATTACGGATACAGAAGTGTTTCTGAAGCGGTGATCTGTTTTGCACAACATACCAGAGAACAACAATTGGAATAAATAACCCTGGACCGGTTTTCATCCACCTGTGGTGGATGTCAGTAGTAAAAGTTACGTGGTCTCAGAATGGTTGTCTGAATCGCAAGTGCAATATACAACACTTTAGATCCCATGTACTGTAAGTGCAATGACCGTTTCAACTAGTTAGAATCTTCAACAACTTGGAATTTGTGGTTGCTAGTCGTCATTATTATTCTGGATAAACTGACAGAATCACGTCTGTTTAAACTTGAACTATTCTTTTCCCGTCAAGAATTTGAATAAAGAAGACAGTAGGCTGGTATTGCACGACTTATGTCCGAACAAAGTTCGCTGCATCTTTACGAGTGCATACTACAGACCATTTATATATCAGTGTGAAAACGAACAAGATACCAGATACTTAGGTTACCTACGAATAACGTGCACTTACTTATTAGAACGGTACACATCTCCACCAATTAACACTACTAAGAAAGTTATTGATATGTACTTTTACTTCTGAGAGTATCACCCTTCTACGTTATATGAATATAAATCATCTTATGTTCGTATCCAAACCGAAGTACTTGAAAATGGTGTCGTTTCATTTGACCATCAGAAAATTGTCCAACTTATCTTACTTCCACCAGTTGAGCAACAAAATATTTATTTACAAACACTTTCCATGTTGGATTTAATGGTTGCTTCACTCTGCTTTACCTTGTAAAATAACAAATTCGCCTCACTCATATTTCAAACAACATTGTTATTTATTGCAATGACTTAACTGTTATTCAGTCAGGAAACCGGTTGATACCAGATGCTTTGGACCAATAAGTTTTGTATCCTTTCCTGGTTGATGGTATAGTAAAAATCTTGATCGACAGTCAATCTACTAATTCCGTAACAATGATAAACAATAAGTGTTTACCTGAATGCGTTAACAAACTAATGAAAACGATTTAATCGTATCGTTTATCCTTCCAACTTTTTAATCAAATAAGTTTATTTGAGCTATTGTTCAAAATTGTGCCTTCCTGGAACAGACAGTTTCTTTTCACCGACAAATTTCCTTAAAAATAGATACTACCTGAAACAGAGATATATCTTAAGTGACGAATTTTTCGGTACATATATAATGTGCGGTCGAAACCAGCAGGCGCACATAGGTTGAATTTGAGTTGTGTAGCAGGGTGTGCTGCTGTGTTGTTGACGCCGTTTTAGTTTACGTTTGTGTAAGTCGTGTGCATGGCTTACTGGGCCTTTGGCTCATGCTTGTTTCTTGTTGTTTCCTCTTACAGAACTGTTGTTGGAACCTCTATTTCAAAAGAACGCTGTCCCCCGGTGTCTCTACGTTGCCCCACAGTTGATCCGTAAGTGCAACGGACAATCAGAGAAGCCGACTTGCAGGTTACACAT
>JTDE01000188.1:173227-184166 GCA_014338405.1 Paragonimus skrjabini miyazakii | reverse complement strand
ACGGAGATGACATCGTAGTCGGTATCGGAACACGTAGGCAGACTTCGAGCAGTGTTGCAACGAATCGATGCAGCCGGCCTAAAACTGAGTAGTAAGAAGTGTCAAATAGGCCGCAGTTCAATCGTCTGTTTGGGACACACGGTTGGTAATGGAACAATCCAACCACTGCCAGAGAAGTTGACAGCCATCAAGAACTTCCCAACACCAAAATCAAAGCGGCAACTGAGGTGTTTCCTCAGAATGGTCACTTACGATTCGAAATGTATGCTGTGGTTCTCTCAAAAAGTATGTCCCCTCTTCCAACTGCTGAGAGAGAAGAAATTTGTCTGGATTGAAGACTTAGAGGTCGATCTCAAAACCGAATGAGCCATTCACGGTGTCAGTTGATGCAATTGATATCGGAATTGAGAAAGTTCTTTTACAACTGTCGGGGACAATTGAGTATGCCAGCCGAGTTTTGACGGAAGCAGACAGAAAGTATTCCACCACGGAGAAAGATTGCCTAGTACCGTCTGGGCGCTGGAGAAGTGGAGGACCTATCTGATAACGACCACCTTTCATGTCAAGACAGACCACAAACCTCTGCTCTAGCTGAAGACGGCGAAGAATCCGCGCGGACAGCTGGCGCGCTGGGCACTACGATTGCAAGGGTTCAACCCTACCATTGGACATGTCAACGGCGCAAACAATGAGATACCTGATACACTGCCGCGAACGATACAGGAAAATGAGCTGCCGAATGAAGCCCTACCAGTGAATAGACCATTGGTCGCGGATAAATAGATCTTGGTTAATCAACAGCAAGGCCCTCAAGTACGCGAAACATACAAAAATTTACTGACAAGAACCAAACCAAGACATTGACTTCGGAGCTGGTAGCCATCTGGAGAACGGCTAACTCCTTGTCGATGTGGAGGTGCAGAGCGGGTTGCAAACGCGAAGACTATCACTAATTAAAGTGGACCATAGGGAACGCGTAATTCGCCTAACACACGCGATGACGCGTGTCCGATCTACTGTGACAGAGGGTACTTTGGTCTACGATACGGAAAGATGTGACCGATTTCACTCCAGCGTGCCCCAACCATCAATACAATTTGGGCACAATGACGACAACATCACCAATACAGTCCATCGCAACATAGCGAGCCGCACACAGATAAGGCATAGGTATTTTTGGCTCACTCTCAACAAGCCCAGATGGAAACCGCTACATAGTTGTAATTATCGACCATTTTATATGACAGGTGGAAGTCATTCCCACGGTAGACCAAACGGGCGGGAAAGTTGCACACGCTTTCATGAACAGTGTACTGACTTGCTTTGAAACACTGCACAAAGTCATCGTGGACCAGGGCCCATGTTTTGAGGGGCAGTAATTTCATACGTTGAAGACTGGGGGATTCAGCGCCTGAGAACGTCGCCTTACCATCCCTAAATGAACGGGTTGACGGGGTGGTTCAATCGCATAATGATGGAATGTTTGAATGGCAGAAGCAATACATGGGAAGAAGTACTACCGGACGTGTTGTGTAGATATCGCACGACAAAGTACACAACAACTGAGAGTTCCCCATTTGAGGTGACACACTGATTTCCTTGGAAGTCTGTCTGGTGATAGAGGTCAACAATTAATACCGCAAGAACGACGACACCTGGAACACTGCGTGCTTGAACGGACAACAAAAATACATTGCCGAAGTAAGCAAAGATATGACGTGAGGCACAATAAACAGCTGGTGTGCGTTCATGATGGGAGATCAGTAGAACGTAGAGAACCATGGCCGACCAGTAACATCCAGTCTCGGCACAGGCTAACCTGAGAGGCGATGGAACGGACCACTCATCGTCATGATCCTCAGGAATACGAGCTTCCAAATCAGACGAGGTCCTCGGAGACGATGGATCAGTGGTGTTCACCTGGTACCCTGGCATGATCGGGATAGGTCCCTTAATGAAGGGGCAAGCATGATAGATAATCAAGTCAGAGGTGCGATTATTCCAACACTCGCTGGAGTACTTCGACGCGGTGGTGAGTTATGTCCAAAGCCCGAAGCAGGTGGATTGCGGACAATACAGATGGATGGACGAGTCACTACGCAACGAAATCGGACGAACGGGCGAGAAATGACCAGCAACAATCGCACGACAGAAAGCCTCAGTCACAAAACCAGGCAGAATTGCACATGACGTGGGAATGGGAACCGTCACTGCGTTGTGGACTGGGATTTCGGTTTACAAAAGCGAGCGCGCGCTTGGCATGGAGACGCGCGAGTTGGACGATAATGATCGTGATTTATTGAATGAATTTTTCTACAGGATGTTGCCGACTGTCTGTTTGTTTGCATGACTGATCGCTAATTTATAAACAATTTCAGGTGGTAGATTGGGTCGTGTTCGCGTATGTCTTGGTTAACCCCGGCTACGATTGACTATGGAAGAAACGATAACAGTTTTCCTTAGAATGTCAATTAAAAGACTGCCTTCAGGTGACACACCCAAGTTTATCGCATCCCAAAATAAAAAGGTACATCACTCATAAAAGTTGCTGTCGTCTACGGTGTTGATAAGACATGGGTGCAAACTAGCAAGAACGGGGAGTCTATAGCAGACTAACTGTTAAGAATTTATATCATGCGATTACCTGTAACAACAAGACAAATGTTTACCTTTCTCTTCTCACGGCTCTTGAAATAAATCATCAGTCGTAACAGCACTCGTTCAACAGAAAGCAAGAGATCTCGCTTGTAGATAATAAATTTGAAGTAAACAATGAACTGTTTTCTATTAGGTAGCAAAAAAAGACCTAAAGTTACTTTCATCATTCTACATGCTGAAGCAGCAGGTGTTTACATTTAAGATAAAGCGAACAGATTGTAACCCAAGCCCACGATTTTGAGAAGGGTAGCAAGTTAACGACATTTTTAAAAGTGATAAACTATGTTGCCTTGCAGCCGTTCATGAGCGGACATTGGTTACTAAAGATGATTCATGTAATGGTCGTTTAAATAAAAACAGGAGAAGGGTTTTATTAGCATACAGTATCATGTGATCAAAGATCAAGCCACTTCTTGCTGGGAACAACAATCAATAAAATGACCTGCGATTTGGCGTTGGCTACTGAATATATTAATAGTCTCGGATGAAGGAAAAAATGTATTACACTTGGTTCCACATCCGCTGCAATAATATGCTTGTTCAACAAATGAAATTTATTTATTCTTTTCATTTCACTGGAGTCACGGAAGTTTTACAGATTGTGAAAAGTAGACAATCCTTATTCACACCTGGTCATTTTTGGAGTGACAAGAAGTAGACACGCAGTAAAGAAGGGCAATAAACCAGATTGTCGTTACAAAACTGATAAAAACCAAGGAAGTATGAATTACAATAAAGCAATGTTAGTTTTGAGTATAGAGACAGAAGTATAATTTGCATACAGCAGTCAAAGATGGAACATGCTCAGTTCAACTGGTAATGACGTGTTAGCTCTAAAATACTAGGTTGTACACCGTGTCAAAGCCGTCAAGTTGGCCACGCTTATTAATACCAAAGACTAGGTACACGAATATATGCATCATGTTACTTCTCAAATAAATCTGATGGGAACACTCTCACAATAGATTCAGACAGGGTGTTCCAGATTAGTTATGCTATAACAATGAAAGGTTGTTGGTTTCAATCCAAGTTTAAATTATGTCGTTGCGACTTCAGTGAGTGATCTTGAAGACAGATTCGGATTTAATGTGAAAATATGTCTTGGAGACTCCAGGAATTTTACAACTCGTTTGAACTGAAATCATAACAGTGCTTCTTGATGCTCACTTTCAACCAGACTCTCCTTGTTTGGACTCAACCGATAGAGACAGTGTTAGTGGAGGATCGGCCCGATTACCCTTTGTGTTGAGTCAATGTTCTTATCCGTTCAGCCGATAGTTCTATGAACATTGCTTGTGACGGGATAATCTGTATGAGTTATACAAACAATAGTTCACGCCTTCGCGGTCGTATCCAGTGGAAACTTACAATTCTATCTGAATTGTGTACATCTACGTTAACCGAAGAAAACAGACTCCATTATCTTTTCTGCAGCTGAAAACGTGCCAAGTTTCGGTTGTTGGCCATAAGGGTTAGTTAGCAAATGATACCGAATGATATCAAACTGAGTTGCGACGCTACATTTCTACTGGTAGCTCAGCAAACATCCTCATCTTCGTTTTGACATATTCCCTCAGGTTAATCTCCTCACTTATACAAAACTGGCTGAACAGTCCTGTAAAACTGTGTATTAAATGATTTTAGTTGCATAGATCATTTGCCAGGAAGTTTTCCCTAAGGTTATTTGAAAAATGCACACCCAAACTGCCGTAGGAGAAAAAAGTACAGCAATGGATGTGACTAAATCTTATCGTCAATTATTTTTGTAACCATATAGTGGCATATCACGCATACAATACTAAAAAAACGCAAGTACCTAAAAAGTCGAAATTGTTGGACAAACTAAAATAGTTTCAAAAACACAATCATTTAGTAAAAATTTTACACCCTTTCCGTAACAGTTATGGTTGTACGTTATCTCAGAGTTTGGCCCTACTTGACACATAATCAACGAGCAAGGCGAAAAAGAAAGTAGTTTACTTGTAATAGTTAACTTAGAAACTTGAGCTTTTTCATGCTTCTGCTACTTAAAAATTATGAGTTAAACTATGCGGCACAGACTTAAGTTAACACGAACCATTTCGTCAAACGGCTATTTCAACTAAACAGATAACTCCTTGGAACAGAAAGTTTTTGTTTACTTCGATTTTATCTTTCCTAAAGAGTGATTACTGTATAATCCATTGTTCACATTTTAATTACCCAACATTTGCCTGTCTGCTGTCTCCATCTACAGTACAACGTACTAAATGGTTGGGATCTTGAAAGATTGCATTTATCTGTATGTTTCGCTTAAATAGACTAACACGCGTCTACACCTAATGAGATAGCGTTCTGACATTATCAAAGCTGAAGTAATTCGTTTACTTGCGGATAACGGCATTTCCAACAAACATGATGGTTACATAATTTATGATGGACAAAATGAGCAATTTAAAATGTCTACTCCAGTGTACCGTCTGTTAAACTAAGTCTTGTCTTTGAAACATTATAACCTTTTGTAGTTTAGTTCTCTTTCTCATGTAAGCTATTTGGAAAACATTTTTTGTGTGTTCATAGTAGTGTACTTTGCTGCATTTATCGTGCAACACTGCAGCAAGCTTTTGCACTTTTCAGTACAACAATTCCGGAACACAACAGAAACTTCGAAGCCATTTATGTGCAGCCAAATCCAGGTTTAACCGGCTTAGTTTTCATTTCTATGGTCTACAGCAGATGTACATCACATTGATTGAAGGATTAAGTTAAAAAACTAATTGTATGTTTCAAACAATACACCTAAAAACCGAACCACGGAAATTCACAGACTGCAATATAGTGACGAAGAACGCCGTATGACAATATTGGAGATGTTGAAGTGCAGAGAGGATGTAAATGAACAAGGATAATTTCAATGAGCTAATCGTCTATAGATAATATAGATGTGCCATCCATCAACCATTTCAAACTGATGGGTGGCGGAAACCAAGAAAGAGATAGTAAAGTTTTAAAAATGTTTGATCAGTTGGCGCATACTACTTATATCAGCAAAATTCTAAATCACCAAGATTAATGAAAAACCATCTAAATTCCAGCTCTTGATCATCCATATTGTTTAGAGAGCTTCCATGAATCTCGAAGGTGTGATAAAAATAATTCGTAAATGAGCATTTATTTCTGATAGATTTACGCTCAAATGGCTTTCTAGGCTATGTCAATATAGGCTCTGCCATTATTTTGACAAATACACTGTGTCAGCAACATATGATTTTTCTCTAACTTATTTTTCCTCAACCAATATAACTAGATATCTCACAAATGTCATTATTAATTGAAAACACCAAGGATTTTCGTAAATTTGTTCTATTGATAATAGCTACTCATACTGTTCACTTGGAAGCACAGAAGCGTCAGGCAAATATCCTTACTGCAATCGATTGACAAATAGAGTTAGTGAATTTATTGCTGTTTGGTGAATATTTTGTATATTTTGTTACAAAATTTCTTAATCTTAACACGTTAGATAATAACGGGAACATTTTTCTCCTAGGTACATATTGATTTGAATACATTATTCAGAGCTCAGTGCATTCTTACCATAGTGAAGTTTTTAGCTAATACTTCATCTCAACTTCCTTATCAACCTATCCTCAACCGCCACCTCATATTCGAGTTAACACTTACTTTGTACACAAACGCAAAGTAAGCTTTATCTGGTCAGCTAAAGCAAAAAGCAAACTTAAGGCGGGCCGTGTAGTGTTTACGCGCCAAAACTAATAGATTCTAGGCATTTTCAGTCATTCTTATTTATGCGTCAAACTCGTTTGTAGCTCATGGCACATTTTTCCGCATACTAATTGATTGATATCTGCCATATGATCAGGCTGAAGTTCTTTCTGGTCCGCAATACACAGGGTTCATTCTCTCAACTTATTCAGAGGTGTTCATGACAACCTTATTAGCACTGCTATCAAGTTGTAGAATAATTGTATCATTACGATTTTACAGCAATTCTAAGTCTGAGTGTGTTACTTATTCAACAGGATCTCACAGCAGACATTTGTTAAAGCAGCAATGTTACCGCATACTACGAGCCCCTCGGCTACGGAATTTAGTTTATGAAAAACACTGTGTATAGTTAGTTGCATACAAATGGTCAGTATGTGCTACATCTTATAATCACTCAAATTCTAGCTTCAGAATTATTTAACTAAAGTTAGTGGACTCTCGTTCTGTCCTGAATTACTACATTCTTGATAGTGTCATCCGAATTTTCTTCCTAAAGTAAACCGGTGAAAATGGATAGACAGCTTGTGGCGATAGGCCTGTTTGTTGATTGCAACAGGAAACACTGGCTTTTCATATTTGGTCAGTTTTTCATGGATCGATTTCATTTCTTTCATACAAACGACACAAATAAACCTACATCCTTTGTGGTGCAAAAAAAAGTTTCAATTGATATGATGCGAAATACAGCGGCAAACAAACCTCACTGAATATAACCACACGGTGAAAAGTTGAAAAATAACTATAACGCCACTGTATTTTTTAAAACGAAGCTAGTATACTCCTACTGTTATCTTTTCACTCACCGGTAGCCTCTGTTTGTGGCTTTTTGCAAGCTCTTACTGTTTCGAAGTTCCACGGAATCAGTTTTGCGATCTGGCAGTGTTATATCGGTAAACATAAGATTCATTCCGTTAGAATTCTGTGGACTGGCGCACAGTTGATCACACTTGTCCTAAAAGGTCGTTTCACTGCCTTACTATAAGACCACGACTGATTGTGTCCGGCTTCAATTGATTTCCAATGACTTATTCGACCAACCTAACGACTTATGCAGGTGCACAGGGATATGGACAAGAAGTGATCGTGTTTAGGGTTTTTGCTGGCATGAACTCTTACTGTGAGCACATCCTCACATACATACAAACACATACGTGCACATTATCAACCGTTGACAATAGGTCGATCGTGTCATTACGACCTAGGTGCAAGCCGGGAGCAGAGTTGATTGATTGTCAATTGGTGTATATGTCTGTGACACGCCCTAGCCATCGGTCCGTGTTTAGCAGAGTTATATTCAACGCGGTCTGACTCTAGAGCGTGAATGTCCAACAACGGCCACCCACGCAAAATGCACCGCATGGTATGACCTCTGTTGACTAACATAGGGAGCCTCAGAGATTGTGCTCAACCAGGTAACCGATATATGCACCGTAATCAATGACCGATGTTCACTGTTTAACCAAAGAAGAGGTGAACACTGACGAGGACCTGTGTGCAGGACATCGATATTTACTATTAATTATTTAGCAACTGAAGACTTTGTTCAGCTAAATTAAAAACATTCGCCCAAAACATCTGATCACACGATGTAATCCTCAATAAGTCGGAAGTACAAATAGATACATTATTCAGCAGGCAAAATGAACTATGTACTTGCGACACTAGTGAAGGTCTCTATCACGTGGCTATCATAGGCGATCTGAATGTCATCCAAAACCCTATTTATCTGGACTGTCAAGTTCTGTAGTTTAATCATTTCTAATCAGGAGTAAGCACCGCAGTGATTGACACGACTGCTTCAAAAATGATTGGATGGAGGTTCAGCTATTGATCGTGGTAAACATATTCACTACTGACTACTTCTGAAAGCAACGGAGCCTGAACGTAACAGTTCCTTCGGAGGATTGATAAGTCTGTCCGAGGGCGAAAACCGCGGTGTTTGCTGTACTTTTAGGCTGTGTTTGTTGTACGCTGGCAGTTTTTACCTGCTAGAAAAGAGTAATTCATACGAACCTAAGAAAGCTACTTTAACATCCTGATCGCTTACAAGAGCTGAAACTCACAAGGCCTATTGTTGTATTTATATTGACCACCTGTGAACATGTAGGGTAAAATCTGCCTTTTATGCAGAATGCTTCCTGTATGTACTTTCGTTTTTAGAGATGATGACCATGAATAGCAGGTGATGATAAATCATTCAGAGTGGAATCGATAAATATTTTGAACACTGCCATGTTCTGGGATTTTCTAGTCATAGCGGAGTCTGTATTAATCGCTGAATTCTCATACACTCGCACAACTGTGTGGCAAGAATGAGCCATGGCGTAAGACATCGAATGAACTGAATTAAAATTGACAAACAATACATAAGTCGCTAAAAGATGAAACTGTTAATTGGCAGATGCAACAAACGACATACGTTCTTCACATATATTTTTTACAACACTTTTCAACCGTGTTCAATGAGTATAAGTAGACGAGGCAGGGTGTCGAATAGTAAGGTCAAAAGTGAAAAAATCATAAATTTCGGTAATCCTGACTGAAAATTTACTGTGCTACTGACCCCTGCGGTATGTAGTAGATTTCAATTTTATTTTGAACTACTCAACACTGAGTAGTAGTTATTTTGTTGGTGAGCAATCGTACATGACGTCGTGATTTCCTAATCGAACAAAAAAACATATTCTCAGACTAAGATTTTGCACTTCTCATCGTACCCAAACATGAATCGCACTATAATAATAATAATAATATTAATAATAATAATAATAATAATAATAATAATGACATTGTCATCAATTGAAGATGTGCTCGGAGGTGAGAGTAAAGAACTGATTGAAGAAAGGCACGCAACTGAAGATGACCAAGATTGGCCAAAACGTCAGCGCATAATGCCCTCCAACTTCAGGGGAAAATGAGCTATCTAACATTGCCTTTGCTTGATCTGATAAGTATATTCTTGCCACGATCGAGATCTGAATTTCAGCCACTTTTCTATGGGGCAACCTTGCTGATCACTGCACCCTAAAGAAAGCGAAACTTGAGTCTTCTGATTCTTTATGGAGTTGACGGCTGCAAAGCTTATGCATATGTGAAAAGTGCGATCAGTTTAGAGTGACAATCAAATTATTTCAGCCAATTCTCTGATAACCAAAAGGCGAGCTCAAATTTGTACATGCGTTTCCTTTTGACACCCGTTGTCGTGCCAAAACTCAAAGACAAACTACCATGTTCTACAACCAGCTGTTGTGTGTACTCATTTGTTTGCTCGTGTTGAGCATCATACATTGGTCGTACTACAAGGCGATTGTCTGACGGAGTGCGTGAACATCATCCTGCGTGGTTGAATAGTGGTGTGGTTAAAACGGTTTCAAGCGCAATTGTTGCTCACTTGACCGACTCTAATCATTTCGTCAGTAAGAAAGATGTCTTTCAGATTGTTTACCGAGTTCCAAAGAAATCGATCAGATGATGAGATTCCGAATGTTAACCGTTGCCGAGGCCATTAGTATCCGACTGCGCAAACCTGACCTCTGTGCTCAGAAGTTCGTGCGGACACTTAATCTGCCCTGGCCCACAATCAGTCAAGCTCACGAATTGGAACAGTGATTGCGTAACTGATAACAAACAACGCCGTCCATAACCTCTATTGACCGTTTCTCTGACACCCCGTTTACTGTTTTCATATTTAGTGTGTTGTAATTAGCCTGATGATCAAACACAGAAAACAAGTCTTGTTCCCAAAATTGTCGCTTCTGTGAAGTCGACAGAGAGACAGAAGTGAGAAAACTGCACTATTGTAGGCACCTTGTAATCTCCATTTTATTTAACGCCAGTCGACTTTACCGAACCTCATATATTCAGTGGAAGTAAAAATCTACCATATATGTTTTCAAAAGAGCAAAGCAAACTTTTTCCGTAACAAATTTGAACAGAGAAGTCAGAAACGGTTTTTTGCGCAATGTATCTCTCGAGCACATTTCGCTGCATCTCATCAGGTACATACTGCAGTCTGTGGGTTTATATAGCAAAATTCAATGGGCATTGTGAGCTAGACAACGAAATCAACGAACACACAAACTCACGCACACTCACATACATCCATCCATATCAATTGCCAGGGCAATTTGGTACTGAGGAACAAGTCTTTCTGTACACATAGGGGTGGCTTCCATTTGCTAATTGCCACCGCCTCCGCGAGCCCGAGAAGCCTTCGATTTTTGGTTGCGTAACATATCCGAAACGCCTTCTCCAAGTTCAGTTGTGGTTGACAAGTCGAAAGTTCAAGTTGAACATCACCCACAATTGATCGCAGCTGTCGCATTCCCATAGACTATCCAGTCGGCCCCTTTCGAAAAGAAGCACTATACCCTTTTCCATACTGGTTTCTCTTTTAGGCCTAAGAATTTATCTTTCGTGCAAAAGCCTTTCGTTTTAGTGCAGTAGAATTTCTCCATTGTATTTTCAGGCTGTGGAAGTGGTTTATGATTGGTCTAATGGACTCATAATTTGT
>JTDE01000188.1:129459-173068 GCA_014338405.1 Paragonimus skrjabini miyazakii | reverse complement strand
ATAGACTCGAGTTTCGCTCTCATTAGAGCTCGTCAGTAGTGCATATCATCGCCACTGCCGGGACTTGAACCACGGCCACGATGTTCATGAGGCAACCATGTTTACCACTGCGCCATTGACCTTACGTTAGGCATGACCGAATTATCATATGTGAACGCTCAACCACTTTCTCTTGTGAGTAATGATCAGGTTGCCCGATCGTCTCGAAACGGAGACACAGGTACTGTCTGTTAACTCCAATCGCCTTCACATATGATGATTCGGTCGTGCCTAACGTGAGGCCAATGGCGCAATGGTAAATACGGTTGCCTCATGAACAGCATGTCCGTGGTTCAAGTTCCGGCAGTGGCAATGATATGCACTACTGACGAGCTCTAATGAGAGCGAAACTCGAGTCTAGTGCTTCTTTTCGAAAGGGGCCGACTGGATAGTCTATGGGAATGCGACAGCTGCGATCAATTGTGGGTGATGGCCAACTTGAAATTAACCAAATCCCCGACTACTCATTAGTAAGTCGAATGGTATCTGATGATCGATGACGCTGGTTTCTTGACTTGAGCTCGGTATTGTGGTATCCATTTGTGTTTTGCGAACCCAAACCGAAATGTGTTCGCTGACCCGATGACGTAACTGCCGCTTCGTTCTGCCTATGTAAGTGGCCCGGCACTCACACGAGAATTCGTAGATGATGTAGGACTTGGCGTTGAGCGGTGTTTTCAAAGGTGGTGTTGGGATTCGGATGGTGGTGAACAGCATGACCAGTAAGCTGCATAGAACGTGCGTCCCATAGCCGCCGTGAGACAGGTTTTCAACAGAGTGTCACTGTCCTCACCTATGTATGTCAAATGGAGATAGACATTTAGTTTGGGAGCTGTTGAACACATCGCGGCGACCGGCTTTTGTTTGCTGAATTTCTCAAAGCGTTTCGGATATGTTACGCAACCAAAAATCGAAGGCTTCTCGGGCTCGCGGAGGCGGTGGCAATTAGCAAATGGAAGCCACCCCTATGTGTACAGAAAGACTTGTTCCTCAGTACCAAATTGCCCTGGCAATTGATATGGATGGATGTATGTGAGTGTGCGTGAGTTTGTGTGTTCGTTGATTTCGTTGTCTAGCTCACAATGCCCATTGAATTTTGCTATATAAACCCACAGACTGCAGTATGTACCTGATGGGATGCAGCGAAATGTGCTCGAGAGATACATTGCGCAAAAAACCGTTTCTGACTTCTCTGTTCAAATTTGTTACGGAAAAAGTTTGCTTTGCTCTTTTGAAAACATATATGGTAGATTTTTACTTCCACTGAATATATGAGGTTCGGTAAAGTCGACTGGCGTTAAATAAAATGGAGATTACAAGGTGCCTACAATAGTGCAGTTTTCTCACTTCTGTCTCTCTGTCGACTTCACAGAAGCGACAATTTTGGGAACAAGACTTGTTTTCTGTGTTTGATCATCAGGCTAATTACAACACACTAAATATGAAAACAGTAAACGGGGTGTCAGAGAAACGGTCAATAGAGGTTATGGACGGCGTTGTTTGTTATCAGTTACGCAATCACTGTTCCAATTCGTGAGCTTGACTGATTGTGGGCCAGGGCAGATTAAGTGTCCGCACGAACTTCTGAGCACAGAGGTCAGGTTTGCGCAGTCGGATACTAATGGCCTCGGCAACGGTTAACATTCGGAATCTCATCATCTGATCGATTTCTTTGGAACTCGGTAAACAATCTGAAAGACATCTTTCTTACTGACGAAATGATTAGAGTCGGTCAAGTGAGCAACAATTGCGCTTGAAACCGTTTTAACCACACCACTATTTAACCACGCAGGATGATGTTCACGCACTCCGTCAGACAATCGCCTTGTAGTACGACCAATGTATGATGCTCAACACGAGCAAACAAATGAGTACACACAACAGCTGGTTGTAGAACATGGTAGTTTGTCTTTGAGTTGTAACATGATAATGGGTGCTGAACGGAACCTCACGCACAATTGAGCGTCAAGGTGGGTTGTTTCGACTGACTTTTTGAGCTTTCTCGAGATGACTTCGGCCATGGGATCACTTTTGAAAGGAAGACTGATAAACGCAAGTTTTTTATTTGCAGAGGGTGACTTAAATTTCAACTCTACCGTCGGCATCGCCTTCTGAATGAAACGAATTGGGTAGCCATTATGCATGAACACTTCTTGTAGAAATTCTAGCTCAGCTGGTAGTGTCAAGAGTGCAGATCTTTAACGCCCTACCCGTCCGACATCGTACGAGGTTTCGCTTTTGATTTAGCGGAACGAAACTATCAAAGTGGATGTATTGGCCACTCCAAGTTTGTTTTCTGTACACATGTCGTTGGACTGAACCATCTTCTCGTCTCACTATGCCATCATCCAAGAAATTTATTTGACCATTATTGTCTGACTCCTTGGTCAATTTAATACTGCTGTGGGCTGAATTGAAAGCTGCCATAACTCTGTTTATGTTGGAATTATCGTTCACGACGCAAAAGATATCATCAACATAGCGTTTCTAAAAAGCAAATTATTGAATCACCGCACTGGATTGGCTAGTCTCGTATTTGCTCATGAAAACGTCAGCTAACAGGGGATCTAAAGGCAAGCCCATTGCCACTCCACCTCTCTGTCGGTAGATTGCATTGTTGAACAGAAACTGAACGTTACTCGTACAAAACACCAGTAGTTCTCTCAGTTCATCTTTTGGGATGTCCACCTGTTTGTTATTGCACTCGATGTAATCGCACAAATAGTCAATTGTCTCTTGTAGAGGTACGTTCGTAAATAATGAGGCAACATCGAATGAGAACATTGTTTGATTGTTGAGCTTCAGGTCTTGGACTGGGTCAATAAAATGAAACGTGTCCCGGAGACAGTGTTTTGCTAGCTCCAACCTGATAGGTTTGAGCTGACCGGCAAGCCATTTGGCCAGAGCATGATAAGGCGAGTTGCACTTATCTAAAATAGGTCTCAAAGGCAAGCCTGCTTTATGCACTTTGGGCAGACCATATAACCTAGGGATTATTGTTTCAGTGGGAAGGACGCGCTCGAAAGTGGCCGAATCAATTATCCCCTTCTGTTTCATTCCACGTAATGGTTTAGATGTCGCCCTTTCTATAGCTTGTGTTTTGTCTTTCTCCGTACTCTTCTTCATGAATTTTGAGTAATCAGCTAGTATATCATTCATTTTGGTAACGTAATCAACCCTGTTCATTAAGACAACTCCCGTTCCCTTATCCGATCTGGAAAGCATTATAAGCTCGTTCTTTTGTAAACACTTCAATGCATCTAAATGCTGCTTCGTCAGGAGCTGTTTTACTTGCGGTGTGTAGTTGAGGTACTGGTAGCAAGAGTTCACCAAGGTTGATTTAAGTCTTTCTTCGTTTAAGGATGATGATGGAGTTAGGGCGGCTAACTGATTGTACAAATTTTCAATTTGAACTTCTAAATCAAGCTGGCTATTCGTTGATTTTGTTGCTTAGCTTCACAATGCCCATTGAACTTTGCTATATAAACCCACAGACTGCAGTATGTGCCTGATGAGATGCAGCGAAATGTGCTCTAGAGATACATTGTGCAAACAACTGTTTTTTTACTATCAACTTTACAGAATACATCCATGACAAAGTTGCATAGATGACCGTCGGTTGAATAATATCAGACAACTGTTGAAATGTAATATCTTGTCTCTTGTCCAATTGTGCACAATGTGTTGTTGCGTTGGTCAGAAAAGCCAGACGTTTATTGGGTCACGCGCATCGATCAGCTGAACAAAATTGATTTAACTCCGAGTGAACTTTCGCAAGTATACAGAACGATTTAGGTCACTGAAATTTGCCTTATAAATCGACACACACTGTTTCATTTGTAATTCATGACCATCGACAGACATGTTGTAGTTTATTTAGCACGAGTTTCAAATGGAAGGATGAAAAACGGTTAGTAGATAGTCGCCAAGCAATTGAGAATTATGTGTCACATGGAAGACCGATCTCTTCGGATTCTAGAAAGAAAGGAGTTTCGAAATCATGAATGAAATTAAACTTATATACGCCAAAAATATTACTACACTTAAGGATTAGAAGTGAAACCCGATCCGTTGTAGATTCCATCGGTAAACTAGCTAGAAATATCAAAGGTGTTCACATTCAGTAAATCGGCGCTATTAATTGAATTACCGAACAAGAAACATATCTAATAAAGTTATTCTCTTCACTTTGCTCAGTGTAAATTCATCTCATCTAATTAGATACCGCAATTGCACTACATAGTAGGAGACTTGGAGCTTGAAGAAAACCGAGTTGGGAAGCTCATTTCTGATAGTATCGTGAGCTAGAATAAGTTCAGCCCAGTTTAATCGTATGGAACATTTGGATCCTATTACGCCAAACCTCAACTGAGCCAGGTGACAACACGAACGTCGGGAACAGTTCACCTGGAGCTCAGTCATCAGGAATTACACAGAAAAAGAGGAGGATGAACGTTTAATCCAAAATGGAACTAAGTGCCACTGATCATTTATCAACTCTCTTAATCAAGCAAGTTACGATCAACCAAATGTAAGTGAAAGTAGAGCTGAGTTGAAAAAGACTTTGTTTAGAATCGGGCCCTCAACTAGCATACGTTTTGTTACTGCACCAACCAACCTAGTGAGTGAAATTTTGTGTGGACTAAGTTGTCGGGTTAGGAAATCCAGTCATAGATTACCGAAGTTAAACTAATCAAAGATTACGATTAGCAAATGCTGGGCACTTGTGTACCCATCAGTGTACTTTTTAAAAGTTACTCCGCCTTAATTGTGAAAGTCCCCTTTTGGGACTGAGACCACTGATCCCTGGAAGCTTCGTCCCAGCCTATAAGATCATCCAATTAAAACAATAGATTTGACTGGTATCGACAAGGCGGGAATTCGACTGCAAAAAAGCAACCAGTTTGCAGAACGGTGGCTGATCATTTTCTCATTCACTGTATAGTCATAACCGCTAAGTATCCAGCATCAGTCTACTTGTAATCTGTAAACATGCTATATACTGAGGGCTGTAGTACCTAGACTAATTTTTCAGGCTGTCATGTTGTCAGGTCTAGGCAAAACCACTAGTGGCACAATTCAGTTGGTAAACTACAGTCCAGATTTTCTGTCTTTGGCATTTTCAGAGACACGTTGATATCCATGTACGCTTAATCTATTTACATGTACACTATGTATGGCAGACTACAACTGAGATGCCGTTGGTAACGAAACAGTTGGATTTACAAACAACTAAACGACCTCATGTTAACAACAGAAAGACTAGAATCTAAAAGAATCCAAACAATCTTTTCTTCTGATTAGTCTACGTCTCATCATTGGGTGACAGTATTATCAGTGTGTTAGAACAAAGATATTCGAATGACACACAGGTTGTTGGTGCTCGTGCTTACTCCGAGCTCACCGGTTAGCATACAAACTTTTCGGTTACAACCGAGTAGTATTGTCCGTATAACTCCCTAACAAATTCTTTAAACTCTGACTTATTAAGCCCCTTTACCACAGCTGATCTACAGATAAGTCAACACTATTTAAGCATACGATCTTCATCATCTGCTAGTTTACTTGTCCGTCACTTCGCTGTGACTGAAGACTTTTGTCGAGGTCTACGAGACTTCTGTTTGAAGTATGCGTCAGCTTAAATAAAATATGATGCTGTCATTTTTTTATCAAATCGACTCTGTCAATAAAGTCATTTCTGTGAACAGTCTTGGTATATCTATATTGTTCAGCAAGATTTTTTTAAAATCTGTATCAGTTTCAGTTCTCCACAAAACAGGTTCACCGGTTCTCAAATTTTGCGTGCAAAATATCAAACTTGGACTGAAATTTTCCTCGGTTAACTAATGAATACAGTTTGCTTGTTTGGATACACATATTTTATTTGCCATCAAATGGAAAGACTTGTTAGAGGTTTGCTGACGTCGCCTAAGACTTCTATTTCGATGGGGAAAAACAGCAGATTAGTTTGACTGTGAGAGATGAAAGCTACAGACAGCCGGGCGGATATCAATGACAACGTATAACCATAGACTACACACAGAATGAATAATCGATCGAGTGAGATGCATTGTCAAGTTTAGTTAGTTTTAACATCGCAGTTTATGTTCATACTGTCAAGCGACAATCTGTGGAATTACACCGATGGTCAGCTGTCTTATCTAGCTTCACATGGTCATTGATCGAACATTCTGCTCATTAACCTTGCATGTACTCATTCTCTATCACATTGTGTTTGTTTAATTAGAGCAGTCAGAAGATAAATTATAATGTAAATTCAGTTTATTCAGTTTTATTTGTATTATAAATATGACCAGCGGTGAAACAATATTGACAGATATTTAAACAAAATGACAAACTTACACACCAATATGGCTAATGAGCATTCCTCTCATCTAAGTCCATGGCAAACGAGGGTCAACAAGTAATCGTCTAACAAAGACTCTTAGTAAACACAAATTATGAATAAGAGGCTATGCATTTTGAATTGCTTGATCAGGCACCATTCAGATGAGACAGCTGAACAGAAAATATACCGAAAACCATACTCTCTACGTAATACATAAAGGACTTATTGTGTTTACAAGCTGACTTTTGTATGCAAAGCTTCAAGAATGAGATCAGACTACGAAGCACAAGTCCAGTGTACACTGTTACGCTAAAGTTTTCCAGGTAGAAAGTTTGGTTGTTTGACTAAAACTTCACTAATACATATGTTCCAAACAGTTCTTCGTAGGCGATGTTTTCAAGTACACACTTAGAAATAGGATTAGCATTGAGCCAACTCGCTCCAAAAATTAAGCAGTTCTGTTTGTTTTTGCAATCCCTCAAGGGTTCATTTTTCCTCACGTAAAGATGCATTCCCAACTGCACTGCTATTTACTGAATCGATCATTTTTCGAACTATTATGGAAACTTTTATTTCGGTGGAATAGAAAAAATGCCGAAAAATGGGTCGTTGTTCATCTGTCAAACTGAATGAGAGACGCATCGGCAAACCCGCTGCTGAGTAGTGCTCAGTGGCCAACTCATTTCTCAACACAGGATCATTACTTACTAGTCGTAAGTGTGTCACACCAAAACGTACCTAAAACTTCTATTCAAAGACACATATTCACCATACAACCGGTTGTTGGGATATAAATATGAGCACACTAATCCAATAAGTTGGAGAATTGAAAAACAAATTAACAATCCGTGGAGTGCTTAGAAACGTCTCATGTATAGTCGGTCACAATCACCACCATCAGCCGAACAGTGTGAACCATAGAGAAAGAATTCCGGGCATGTAAATCAGGTGTTTTGGATAGTCATGTGATGTGCATCGTACATAATGTAGTTCATGAAGATAAACAGTGAAATTTGTGTTATCTGTTACAATGTTGATCTAGAGCAAAGGGATCTGCTATGCATTTTGAAACATCAACTCTCCACAGACCGTTCGCCTCATCTTTCGTTCGTATCCAACAAAGGTGGCAGAAAAACCGAATTAACAGACATGCGTGACTGCGGCTAAATATGCAGAAAACAGGAGTCCATAAAATTTTAGCTGCTGGGTTTGTAGTAAAGTCTTGACAAAATGAAAGATACGTTAAGCGGCACAATTGTACAATTGCCACAGTACAACAGAATTGGTTTCAATCACTACTCAACTGTGCAGCGGCGTAAGCTCAACAAGTTTCAACTCATAGCCCCTGTTAAAACTGAGTGTAAGTTGTCACTGCCTCAATAAAATGTTTGGAGTTGTTCAATATGCATCCATCAGTCATCTGAAGCAGACAGAACACTGAAACCTAATCATCATCCTGGTCGACTTACTCCAGAAGGGAAGCGGTTGGGTTAGCGTTCAATCTCAACGCAGTGAATATTATGGTAGATGGCAACAAATCACGGTCTACATGCCTGAGCTACTACTACTCACGAGAAGGCATGCATCACGTAACGACAGTTTTATGTAGTTCACATATGAACACTGACCTATCGTGGAGCTGTATAATTGTAGCAACAGCCTGGACTTGGTCATATTGTTGATCTATTTGTTTTCATAGATGTAAGGTTGCTAACTGCGATTTAAGTAAAGATAGTTTGAGGAACACTAAACAAGCATCACTGGCAAGCAAGCGGTACAGATCATGTCGGATAACAGAACATAAGCACTAAAAATACCATGGCGGTTATGAAGGTCTGCCGTAACTGTTACTATCCCCCAGAAAGTTTGTCTTTGTACTACTGGAAAATTTCTGCCATTTTGATGAAACTGTAATGTCTGCAACCTTTGCTTTTTCTTCCTTTGTACATTATTGGCACATCTATTTATTCACTACACTAATGTTCCCACTTCATGTTTACACTCCTTACATTGTGCCTCAGCTGCTGGTGATCCCATTGCAACACACCCATTTCAACAAGTTTAATAAACCGCAGTCAGTCGGGGGGGGGGATTTTCGCCGCGACTCATCACCCAGCTATTGTATTTAATTCAGTATTCTTATTCAGTTGTATGCTGTTCGTCTACTAACCTTTTAAGTAATTCTTGCTTGGTCCCTACAATTTATGAAGCTGTCTACCAGGACGATACTAAACGCACGCTGATTGAAAATAAAGTAGAAACCGTTAGCGTCGTCTAGTTGAAAAATCCAAAAAGATTAGGTGAGTACTATATTCCATTATCCGTGATTTAGCTGATCGTCGACTTAATGCAATTGGGAATACAAGTGAAATAAACGGCTTATTTATCACTACCTATCTAGCTGACTTGACAGGTGTGTTGAACTTTGTGTGTGGCAGTCCGGCTGGCCTACACAGAATCTTGAAGATGATGGGGTCAGATGGTTCTTTGGTGACAGTATATGGGCTTGTAAACTGAGGCAGTTGAAATGTAACTACGTCCACTCTTTAGACTTCGTATACCGCTCCTATTTTACAGGTACTGACGACAAACTGCCGGAAAATGGAAAGAACCGCTTTAGCCAGTTTGAAAAACTGAAGTGATGGTCCTTGATTATGTTCATTATTACTTATTCACGTTTTGAAAACAGAGGTCCCAAGTCTTTGTAGCAGCATTTATTCCACACAAGCCACCCAATGAACCAATGTTGCATCAAGTGATCAAATCCAACGACTGACATGTTATGTAGTGCGTGCACGGTTCCGATTCACGTCCGAATTCACTGATCATATTTTCACTCCGTGAAGGTTTTCAGCAGCAAAACGTCAGTAACACGTGTAGACTTAAAAAAGCCCCCGATTCAGCTTTTGTAATGCACTCTGCAGCAGCCCGTTTAGCAGATGAGCTCCAATGAAGAAAGCTGATGTGTAAAGATATTTATTTGTTCATTTTATAAGTGAATGTAGTCAGCAACGTCGAACGTTCACCAATTAGGTTAATGTTTTTCCAGAGTGTTTGAACTCTATATTTGTTCACCTTTGTTAAGGAAGGTATTCTGGAAGGTTCGCTTGAAGAATCCAATGGTTTTTGTGCTGTCTTCCCAATACTACCCTGACAGACAAATGTGGATATCTTTCAGTATAGGATGTTTACCGAGAACATGCAAGCCTTGCTGAATAAGCCGGAAACCGTGACCTGTCTTTAGCAAGTATGTTTCTTATCTTCAAAACTGCGACGTCTTCACTTCTAAGTTGTTTATTTTCAGTAGTCTGCATGATATTTAACTTACTTGGATCAGCACCGTCTCAACAGCATCCAACATTAATGAAAAGATGCCAGCAAGAAAAAGGAAAGTATTCGCTACATTCTGCAAATCACCTCATCTGTGGAGTAGGAAAGACATTCAAATGTTACTGAAGGAAGGAATACGTAATTCTTGTGTAAAATCCATTAAGCTCCTTAATTTGGAATTTCCACCGGTCTGTGAAAAGAGGCGCAGACAGATTTTTGTGTTTTGCCACGGTCATTTCAGTAAGCTATGATACGTCTAATATGACACGAAGTTGTTCGCCATTGTGTATATGTAAAACTCTTTGGAGACGTAATGTATTGTTTAAATAATAAACTTTCATATCCTACGATGTTTGCGTCGGACGACCAGTAGGCCGTTTGATCGTTTGTCCCACTGAGCATCATTTATGGATTTCACTAACAGTTGGTTACAGACATAATGTGATTAAACAACGACGTACACATAATCGTTTCCATTCTGAAGTACGTTGATTATATTATAGTTTAACGCTCACATTTCACTTGCAATTATTTTCCTCACCAGATTTCCTCGAAACATTTGTCAACCAGCCTGTTCATAACCCTCTCTAATGTAATCCTTCTAAACTTCGATAAATTTTGTTGTCCATCGTCAAAGTTAAGTGCTACACTTACAACTGCCATGTTTTTAATGACTTTAAAATTATTCCAAGATCCTCTTCCGGCACATGTCTAAGCGGTATTTTCAATCCTGACATTGCCTGATCACCTCAACTGGCAACGGTTTTTGATCCAGTGGTAGGCCTACGTCTAAATTATTTATACCCTACAACCTTATTAGCAGTTCATCTGAGTGTTTATCGACTTGTAAAGGCACACGTTTATCCTCTATTGGTTGTACAGTTCTTCTGTGAATTTTTCTTGCTTTTTTCAGAAATATTTTACACTATTGTTCACATCACACAAGCACAAGTTCCAACGTGGTTGTAATCTCCATGCACCTATGGCCAGTTATTTCACTATTGTGTGGCTTTGAGGAGTTCACTGAAAGAGTCTTATCTTGGTTGCACCAATCTTTATTTCACTCAATGTCCTGTTCCACTGATACTTCTTCAGTAGGTCAGGATCACAGACTGTTAGTAGCACGTATGGTGTTTTGTGGCATATCAAACACTCTGTTTTACTGGCAAACAGTGATTTACTGTTGAAAGAGTTTTCTAATAGATATTTTTACCAAGTTGACATTTACTTTTGCGTTAACCCTACGGTTCAAGTATTCTTCAGGTATGTGACTGATAACTTGCCTGTACTTGGCTTAAATTATGAAGACCCCGACTATTCCGCTGAGCAGGGTTGGTAGGCGTGCACAGTTCGGTTAGGGGTCTCGTGATCACTCAACAGGCTGATTAGAAACGTCCTACCGTATAACAGCGTAACATAGTCAGTGGCGTGTTTACGTCCAATCTGTCGCTACTTCAGTTTTACCACTTTTTATTTACTAGAACAACCGGCCTTCTCACTTCTGATATAGAAGGTTTTTATATACATATACATGTATGCTTCAACTGCAGAATCCCTCGTAATGAAAGAACTTGGGCTGTCAGTTATTCAATTTATTTTTAGGATTACCTAACATAATCAACTGACCAGAGTTGTTCAATATGTACCGTATAAAAATTAAGCAATTGGTACGAAATCTAAATGTTTTGTAGATTATATTGAATGTTTTGCACAATCACAAACTTCCACAGCCACTGGCGGCACAATTTTAGAAAAAAAAACACTTGTGCGTAGTCATCAACACAACTTTATTGACTACTACTTGCTGACATTAATCGAACCTTCTTTAAGTCATCCCAATATTTCACCCATTCTCAAAATTAATGCACATACCTGTTATCTGCTCCCAAGTGGATTATGTATTCATTACAATAACCCAGAGAGTGACCATCAGAAAAGTCACAGAGATAGTGAAAATTCTCCTCCTGATAGGTAAGGGATCTTAAGTCTGTGGAAACACAAGTGCTGTTCAACTCAATACCTATCAAATAATGCACTCACCTCTTCCCACCATTCAGAGATGAATGCTTCAAGGGTAAGTTTATACAATATATGTGATTTATGTATATCCTATGTGTTTAATGCATTCAGCAATATAGAGTGAAACGTGTCGAAACAAATGAAAGTAATTGTGGATTTTGTAAGATAGGAAATAAGAAAGAGAAAAATGCTGACATGTGCACACCGATAAAATCACAATACGAACATCATGTGTATTCTTCTCCATATCACATAGCGTTCGTAACCGAAGACATTCAACACCGTTTGAAACGTCCTGATGAAGCATGCGTCCCTATTAGTGTTTTGTTGTCTCAAACCAAAGTAATACTCTAATCAACAGACGGTCGCCTCCAGCATAACTAACTGCTGGTGTAGAATGTATGGTGTGACAAATGATGAGCTCACGTCTGCGAAGTATGTCCAAGCCAACAAAACCTGTAAGACGAGACCATTTATATCAGTGGTTGACAGGGTCTATTCGTCCCATGCATTTCGTCACAACCCATACTATGCCCCCAGCGCACATGCATTGCTAAGGGTACACCGTTATTTTAAAGCGGACAGTCTGTAAGCATCCTTTGCAGGAGTGAATCATATTTCGTAGCTGTACGATAAGAGTGTCTGCACAATGATATTAAGAGCTAGACTATTCCTGTCACAGCCACAGATGCCCTATGTTGGCAGTCGCCGTCCGGACTTTATACGTACGATTTGTGAGTTCGTCAGATATTTCATGTACACTGATACAGCTACCAGTGTATCTGAACTTCTTGATTACTTCTAAAGGATGTAAGTAGACTCATAGTTCTATGAGGTTTACACTACGCTTCGCAGTTTGGGAGTAAAAAGGGGAGTTTAAGCCTTTAACCCACTTAGGTCGTTTCTGCCTTTTTGGCAATCCCCACAGATTTCAGCAGTGTCGTCCGCATACCCTGAACCTCAAAGTATAGTTGCTGGGAGTAATTCCTCACTATCCCATGTATAATCTGTCAGAACGCATTGCCGTACCAACGAGTCCAGGAGGTACTCGAAAGGCTACACAACAGCCCACTCTTAGATCTAGGCATATGTCTGCTTGAGCATTAAATATACGCATCCACTTAACACCTAACTTTGTACATACAGCACTGCAACAGTGGCCTATGTCCAAGAGTAATGGAAACCTTTCAACAAGTCATCAACGTTACGTTCATTATGGGTAGAAATTACTATTTAGTATATCAGTCAGATTCAGAGAGCTCCTCTTCCAACTCTACCATCTACGAGCTACACCGTCACTGTCCTATTCATCCGGTTAACCTTGAAAGCACATCGTTGTAAAAGCATTTCGTCTTTAAAAGTGTCAGTTTCTGAGTCGCCTTCTTCCTGTCGATAAGAAAACGTGATATTCATGTGATGTGAGGTGATGGTTGACTGTTTTAACTTCAGGTCCTACACTTACGGTACTCTTTTGATACGAGGTTTATTCGGTTGGCTTTTCGTCTGTTCACTAGGATGGATTTTGGCATAAACAAGAGCTGGTAACTGAAGATATAATACAGAGTAAACAAAATTCCACAACTGCTTAAAGTGTAGTGCTCACCCATCGAAGAGACACATCGAGTTGTTCCCGGCAATCGATCTGTTGTGAACCAAATTATTCCTTGGCGAATCTGGCTGGACGGAAAAGATCTAATATGCTGGAATACGCCAAGCGTTTCCAGTTTTAAAGACGCATATCACAAGTATTGTCAAACGATCAAAAGTTGTATGCGTTGGGCGATAGCAAACGAGTGAATCCATGTTTCACAACCCAATTTACATCTGGCTTATACACAAGTGCCTTTGCGTCAAGTTAATAACTGGTTGATTTTCAGTCAAATAAATGGAAATATCTAGGATCTCAACCGATGAGTCAGGCTGGATGTATAGTAGACGGACTTCGGCCAAAAAATCTAAAAATGACGAAAACGTTTGCTATTGCATGCATAGTTTGTGATGCACATTCTCATGCCGACACCAAACGTCCGATTCGCTGAGGTTTACCATTGACGGGTAGAAAAAGTTAGAACAGAGTACAAGGTAGAAGCCTCTGCACTGCACTTCAAACAACCATTATTTATTAGGACACCACTGCCGTGAGAAGCACTCGTAAGTAGACGAGCAAAACAACACAGTGGACCACTGTGGTCATAGCCCATTGAACACCCTCATCGTTAATAGACGCTTCGGTTCATTTAGTAAGCAATTAACTTGTAACACAAAGCCCGCTGGTTCTAGCTTCTTTCGAGTCGTTTTGACCAAACCGATTCTGATGTGGTATCTACTTGAGAGTGTGTAATATGGCTCTCCGTTAGGGCTGGTTTGGTCCCGTTAGTGGTAGAAACCAACAACCAGAAGTCGACTGCGTTCGTCTAAAGACAAACCTTTTGAAAGCAACTCATACACAAATACCGTCTAATATATTACCTCGCAAACGTTGTGACCGAGGTGTACCTCTGATTATAGTCTTGGGTTCAGATCAGCTAGGAGAAACGGTTGATTGACTGGTGTCATCAAGTGGCTCCCAAATTCCAAGTATGTTGTCTTGCCAATAAAGTGTTCCCAACTGGAAGATGCCCCTTAAGTAGAAACCTTCCCGTCAAGAAAACACGTCTGAGAGCTTCCATTGAAGAAGCAAAATTCCTGAAACCATACAGAAGATACCGTTTAAGGTTCGAAGTAAATTTCTCCAACCAGTATAAAAACAATGCGACAAACCTGTCGGAAAAAGACGGGCTGACTAACGCAGTGATATCACCACAACTCACTAACGTACGTGAATTTCTTTCTGGATAACTTCTTTCTACTGTTCTGACAATTAGAACTACTCAACTACCTACCCTACTATCCGTCTGGTACAAAATAAGAAACCTGGTGTAGAGATGATTCAGCCACATTTCTTTTCTTTAAATCCTGTCAACTCACAGCTCACCAACTACTCGCTGTAGTATGTGAGAGATGCTCTTCTGACCTGACCTCTTACTCAGGTGTGTGTTTAAAGTTTTTCAGTTACTTCCTTTTTAAGTTTAGGTGACTGGGTTTTTTTACCCGGGCGACACAATTGCAGTATGAACCAAAAGTACTTACGTGAGCAAACAGTGAAATATATTCTTCTGGCATTTTTCCATGTCACTGTTGAGATTAGCGGCGGCCCGGTCCACATTACATTTTGGTGAGTGCTCTGATGAGGATTATGAATTACTGATGAGTAGTAGGGGATTTTGACTTTCATGTAGATTGAACACCACGCACAATTTATCACAGCTGTCGCACTCCCACAGACTTCCCAGTCGGCTCTAATGAAAGCGAAACTTGAGTCTAATGCTTCTTTTCGAAAGGGGCCGACTGAAAAGTCTATGGGAATGCGACAGCTGCGATCAATTGTGGGTGATGTTCAATCTATATGGAAATCAAAATCCCCTATTACTCATCAGTAATCAAATACCGCTCAACAAGTCAATGAGTTCTGTGATTTCAACTTGGAGAGATGTCCTAGTCGAGGGGTAATCGATTGGAGACAGTAACTGTGTCTCCTCTCGAGGCGATCGCGCAACCTGACCATTACTCACAAGCGAAAGTGGATGAGCGTTCTCATATGATAATTCGGTCGTGCCTAACGTGAGGTCAATGGCGCAGTCGTCAACACGGTTGCCTCATGAACAGCGTGGCCGTGGTTCTAGTCCCGGCAGTGGCGAGGATATGTACTACTGACGAGCTCTAATGAGAGCGAAACTCGAGTCTAATGTTTCTTTTCGAAAGGGGCCGACTGGAAAGTCTATGGGGATGCGACAGCTGCGATCAACTGTGGGCGATGTTCAATCTATATGATTATGAATTATTTTGCATTTACTACATTGAATACCACACTCGCCACATTTTAATCCAAGTGAACATATCAGACTTTAGTCTCATTTTTTAGCCAGGCAACACACAATTTTAACGATGTCTTAGTACATCCATAAACAGGTCTACTCACAGGATAGTATACTTCACTCCTTCACACAGCAATCTCTGAATATCACGGTGAGAAGAGCAGAAGCCACTGAAGATGGTTCGACGTCAGAGGCAGAGAGCACTCAAATTTGCTCATGGAATGGAAAAAATTGTGTTCTAAATACTTGTTTTTCCCAGTCTATCTCTTAACAGCTAATTTGTGAGCGGTCGGTGCTTGCTCTCACCATTCAACATTCTTTCCACTATCAGAATTGCAAGTCTAGAAAAAAAAAACAATAATTAAGGTCCTTGATACCGCAACGGACAATATTTTTTGTTTTACTTCATCTAACTGGTGATTCGAAACAAAATCAAGGTAGACTGTGAACCATAAGTTTGACCGTAAGTGGGTAAATTTTGTAGATAACACCTATCTAAGCAACCATTAATTGTGAGGAATGGGAAAAGTAATTGCTTTATGGAGGGTTACGTTTAAGATGAATTAATACTTTGTTCACAGTCAAAGAACCTTCGCCGTACTGACAAGAGGAGAAAAACTAGATATAACTAGAGTCAGCAATACAAATGACGACTAAGATACTTGGGCATTTGATGTTTATCCAAAACTAATCCATTAAGGATGTTTTGTGCTACACTTCGATACCTGCCTAGTATTAGCTATAATCGGTAGAAAACTCAAAAAGAAACAACGAGGACATTGCTTACAGTTAGTGTTCAAGTTCAGGGATATGATTTGTTCAAGCTTGATCTCTTCAGGCTAATGTTTACGGAGCTAAACCTGGTGATGCTATACAACATGAAATGTCACCAAAATGATCTAGCAGCTCTTTTCTAAGTTAGCGCCAAAAGTATACCAGCGTATTCAAATGCTGACTGCCACACTCAAAAAGTGATAACAGATGAAGAGCGTGAAACTGGTTTTTATCTGTAGAGAACGTGACACGAATGTACTCGGCGTGCAATGATCAGTTTTAGCAGAAGCGCAGGACAGTTTTTATGGCTGTCGACATTCATTAATTATGCCCACCTGGTGAGCTACGGCCATTTACAGTGCACTATAAACGGCAGCTAATCAAACTGAAAAATAACAGCTAAATAGCGTTTTATTTCTGTTTCTCATCTCAGAGTCAGTTGAGACCGCATAACAGTCTAGATAGTAAGGAGCGTTCGAAGAACATTCACAGATCTATTACAAAACTCTGACTGAAAAGTTATTTTAAAAGTATTTTTGGAGGTTATGGTACGATCCGTACTGTTATTTAGATTTTGGTAAATTTGAGACATATTGCAAAAACAACTTATATATGAGCTGTTAACGACTTGGTTTACATAATCTTGGGTTACATAACCTTGGGTTACATTATCTTTTACATAATCTTTCTTTCTATTCTTTCTAAGTCCTAATCTGAGTCCTAATCTTTCTAAGTCCTAAAACGTGCGCGCGTGGCTTATATTCAGTAAATACTGACTGTAAGAAATGCAGATAAACCCTGTCATGTTACTGGATTTTCTGGCGTTAGCAATCGACAAACTTGACAGAATAGTATTTCACACAGTCTGAACACGTTTTTTCCAAATATCATGAGGTACATTCAACATCTGACGTAATTTTCATTACTCTCATCCCCGTTAACTGTTTGATCAGCAGTCTGAAATGATAGTTTGCTGGCGGTCCAAGATACCGTTATTTAGGCCGGATGATTACTTTAGATCCACTGGGTGTTTCTACTCTGCTCTTTTATTTCGTTTGATAATCGGCATCTTCAGTCGTTATCACAGTTGCCTGTGTTTACTGCTACACGTTTACAACGGACGAACCCAATAATTTCCACCTCCTGGATCAGGTATTAACTCCATACTTGTAATATGCACCTGTTACTTGAATCGGACTCCCCATAAACCCAGTTTAGGAAGCGATTTGAGACTAGGGAGATAGACACTGAACAAACATCACATATTCTGAACACATTGCTGTCGTCACAAACGTTTATAGATTTAAGAAAGTTTGAGGGTGATATATCTCAAAAGCCTTTCAGAAATCATCACAACCATACTACATAATACACAAGTAAAGACGCCTGGTAAGTGGTTTTGTGACCAAACGGTTCATTCGTTGATGTTGACCATAAGCCTGTATCGTTTGAGCTAGTTGGCGACGTTCAGTTATACTCCCCCATTAATTAATTAACGAAATTTTGAAAAGCAGCGTGGATAACCTTGTCCCGAAAACCCTGTCAATAATATTCGATCGGATGATTTTGTACTTGCAATTGCAGGATCACTAACATATTATGAAATCGATCAACAGTCATTAATAAGTGCGTTTCGGTTAGATAACTAAAATCACTCGTACACCAAAAGTTCACTTGGGTGTTGTACCAGAGAGTTGTGAACTGCCCGATGATCCGTTTGGAACATACGCCAACCATGGGAAAAACAGCACACATAACATGCGCTGCTCAAGTTTCTGCTGGATGACGGTAAAATTCCGACTTAAACAGCGTAATTAGTTGCAGTCGGTCAGCAAGTGGGGTGTTAATTCAGGCACATTTTAAACAACACGGTATCGATCAACTTCAAAAATACCCCATAATCCCTTACATGTGTTACAAAGAAAGGATCACTGGCTGAATGTGAGAACTTACCCACATTCTCAATAATCAGTTTGTGATCTTCGCTATTGGGAAATCCGCTGACCCAGTTTTCACTTTGAGGAAGAATACTAAATATACTTTGAAAACTGTTGCTTAAAAGTCTTTAGCTGTTTAGGTGAAGCTGTCAGAACGTCAGAATTATAAATGTCCAAGTCCTTATCTCACTTCGTGAGTACACCAAGGGAGCATTCAAAGTAGCTATGAGTAACATTCGATCATTGCGCATGTGCAAGTTTTTTCGCGGTTGCGTACAATGATTGGTAATAATCAGTCGATCACATCACTGTCGACTGAATCTGGACTCACATATGAGTAGACAAATAATTGGTTACAATGATCCATTGTGCGTCAGTGTCTTAACATTCAGAAAGTTTTCAGAAGGGGTTTGATTGCAATTTTTGCTGTCATCTTTGTAGATGAAACAAAGGTCACGCTAATCAACAAGGGTCAGTCATTTGACGTTGTCTACATGGATTATTTCAGAGCATTTACCGAGTCGGTCAATCAGCCCTACTAATGAGTCTTTAATAGTGTAGAGCGGTTGATAAGTTCTATTATCTTCTACTTTCTGGTTGCCTCAAAATCACCGATTTTGGGTAGCACAACCAAGAGCAATATAGTGCAATGTCTTATTGACTGATGCGATCAATGTTTGTGTGATCATGATGCGATAATTTTCACTTACCTAACTCTATATTAAAAGATTACTGCAATACAAAAATTGTACACACCGTCACATCTCTTTTCTCCCAGGCTGTTACATCTGTTTAAACCGGCAGATATTTTTCATAATGACTGACTCACAGATGCCACTTTCATTTCATTGTATACCCCCAGGTAACCGCTCCTATTTTGTGCAAAACATTCACTCAGGTAAATGACTTTGATGAGACGTAGCCTATCGGCTCCTAACATTGAGTTATGTATCGTGCTTAGACTCATGTTATAGGTTGGGACAATTACACAAACGCTGTCGATATATTGGCGTCAATTCGGTTGTGATCTATACGATTTCCTGTTAGCCGTAATACCCGATATAGTAAAACCATTTCGCCCAACTCAAATCATCATTTTTGTGGTAGCCATCGGAAGTCGCAGCATCAAAACAACTACATGATCAGCAGCCTCTTGGTGCGCCTATCCAACGATACCATGTACTGATATGTTTTGACAGTGATATTACTACATATTGCCAGAAGAAGGCTGGGGATACCATCATGGGTCTTCAAACGTGTTAAGTTGATTGCCAGTTGTATGGATGGCATTGAATGTTACAATTTTTGTTGATTAACTCAACTATTCGACCAAGAATAGTTAACGAAGATTCTCTCGTGTTAAAAGATGCTCAACATATCTGAAGCGAAAGATACAGTGTACTTCCAACCATCTCAGAGAAGAAGTTGTCTACAGTAAAAAACGTTAATCGATACGAATATGAAACCAAAAGTCATATAGAAGTTTGGACATATCATCTACAACTGGTTTTGTTCTTTCGAATACAACCGGTTGCATATATATATATATGTAGTTAATCTAGTTTTTGGATACACCAAGAAAGTTTTGGAGACATACTAAAGTTAATCGCACTCCGATCAATAAAAAGCAGGCATCTAAATCATTACTTTATATTGACCAGTATGGGCTAGCAAAACCAGATAAGCCTAAAACATTTAAACTATTAGAAGTGCGATTCCCTGAATTTATGACATGCCTCTTAACGAATGGATGATCTGACTCACTGATCTATTTCATATATTCTTAATCCATGCTATCATGCTTTGACAGTGATTGTAAGCATTTCTGTAAGCTATGGCACAAAAGCCAAACGTAAATACTTCGTCCAATGTTTGGAATTTGTCTACGCTATCCACGTGTTAAATACAACAGGAAGCCGATTACTCTCGCGAAACTCTGTTTTTTTATATTTATTTACTCAACTTAAAAGCCAATTTTAAACGGTTGGTTCCCTTTAGAAGCTTGGACAAAACATTTAGAACAAGGACACACAAGCAAGTAAATCTTCTTCGGGTATATAACGTTTAGTAACAAATTAGGTCTGAATATCAGTAAACTAACTTCAGGAATAAATCCATTACTGCACTTCCAAAATGTAATTTATTAATCAGAAGACACTTATCAGAACTGCAGGTCTATGTGATGATTATCACTAGGTATTCAGGTCACTGATTCAACGCCACAGTGCAACAAGAGTTTTTTCATTTACAGACATTATATTCATGGCATCCTTACAATAGTGAAGGAGTTGAGAAGCTCCAGATTAATTCCAATGTGGTTCAATCATCATAACAATAATTTTTGTTTCACACCAATATCTGAACAACACAAGCGGCTATCTGTTCGACGACTTCCATAATCCTCTTCGCCTAAATCGATCATTGGGGTGCAGACTACATAAAGAAAGAAGTCACCGGCTAATCATCCATCAAGCAGAAGAAGTCTTAAAAATCTGGCGGAAAAAACGCGACTGAATGTAAAGGGTACCTTACAGTGCCTATTATCAGTAGTTCGATGCCACATACATCACTGGAAAAATCTTTTTTGTTTTGATCTAGTTCGGAGATAGCGTAACGGATGACATCATCCCGGTGGGAACCACTAGGACTGTCTGAAAATACATGTTTTCTACGTTGCAGTAAAATTATACCCTTTCTTACAGCTCTAAACATGTCCAAAAATAAAGATCAGTCATGTTAGAATTAAGCATCATCAGTACGACGACTTCTCACTATGTCTGAATATAAACATTACCATGGTCATCAACCTAATAGTGAATATTTCAATAGCCATTCTTAGACAAGTGTCACAAACTTTCTTCACTGTTACATAAATCACTTTTCCTTGTGGCAACTTGGACCCATAGAACTGTATCACTGTTTACTCATTATCAAACAGCAAAAAGAAGCCAGCGTGCCACAATATCTTTCATATTGACATTCTTAACGAATGTCACTTCAAAAATATTCAACTTTCGCAGCCACTACCTTTGCTGACAGACAGAACTACCAGTCTACTTGTATGCAAATAGCGATCTTTATGTAGTGCGTGGGTGTCGTAAATTATTTAGTGCAATTCAAATCTGTTTGTTAGTTTTTTCATTTACCAACTTAGTAAGAATCTCAACTTGGAACAAGACCGGCCAGTTAACAATTAGATGCAGTTTAAAATTGGTAACTTTCATACTAGGTGTCGTCAGTCATTTCAGTATCACGTGTTCAGTCTTTGGTTGTTGAAATTTTCATCTCATTAATAGCATGCCGAACTTTTATTTAAATTGAACAGACATCACCAATTATGTTTCGATTGAGCGAACTATTTGAAGTAGTGTCATGATCAAAATTATAGCTCACAAAAGTAGCTTTCCAGTAAGTACAATATTAAAACTGTACACGTTGAAATTGTTAAATAATCATAGACTGGAATAACAGTATTACAGAGAGCTCCCTGACAACTTTGAGCAGTTCACTTTCGCCATCGCCATAGCTTTTGCAAGTGTCATGTTTAAAATAATTATCAAAGCTTTACATGGTTCGTATGAGAAATAAGAATAACTATGCTACCGTCATATTACTCGGACGGTTTACTTAAAAAGTTATCATAATCACCTGGTTCAAGTTTAGAGTTTATGTTTATACAGTCCCAACAAATCTCGTCGGAGATGAGGTGAGTTAAGATTACGTAACCTAAGTCAATAATGACTGCGTTATTGTGTAAATTGCGTTCTGTTCTCACACTCACTTAACATGCTAATTTGAGACGATGTAGTCCACTGTTGTGGCAACTTAAAAAACCACCGCGCATACTGGAAGTGTATGTGATAAACCTTTCATGGACATGAATTTGAATCTGTTAAGAATTTTCATTGATTATTAGTGAGAAAGCAGAATAATCTTTTGTCCACCAACCTATCTGTCATTATGCGCAAGAAAAGTCGTCTTCAAAGATCATTCTGATAAAATTGCTTCATATATCCTGTGGGTGATCCAGAGGGATTTAGTACGGTTTGTGCAGGAGTTTCCGTCATCATACAGTTCGAAACTGTAGTGTGAGATTTTTACGCGGAAATGTTGAACTGATAAGGGAAAGCTTATCGGTCATGTTGCAAGATACAGCCCGCCTATAATGAACGCCTTTAAAACGTAAAACTGGTTTTAATGACAAAAATGTGCAGCCCCAAACATTTCCTCAGAAAGCAGTTGGCTTTCATATTTAATATAATGAACTTTGTTATCAAAAATTTTGAATAAAACAAGTAAGTTTTCTTTTCCCAAATGATTTTGCCTTCAGATAATATGTAATGCATACAGTCAACCATAGCCCAATCAATTTCGTGCCACCTGAGTGTGTTATGGTGACATAGGACTGTCGTGGAATGTAAGTGCCTATCTGTATCTCACTATTCATTTCTCACATCACAACACATATTGAATGAATCAGCAATAGTATTCTTTATTGGGTACTTACTGTCGGAACTGTTTTCTTGGTCCTGCAGATTTTATTACGAAAACGTTCCATTGTTTAAATTTTAATCATTAATTCTGTAACGACGTTGTTTGTGTACAACTAATAGTAATGAAGAGTTGTCAACCTGTTTTTTTAAAACTTCAGCGTGATAGATAAGTAGAATATCTATCAAACATTCTCATTCGTTTTCACCCTAAGCACATCTGGAATGGTCTGAATGTGAATCAGCTACAATTACAACTGTGACAGTGTCTGTGTATTTTCCTAACATGGGAAGTTGTTTTAGCAATTAGCCAACACATAGGTATTGAGAATATGTGCAACTCCTGATCTATCACCCCTCAATAAGTGTATGTAAGTGTTGTACAACAGTTAGCAGTGTTGGTGAGTAATATAGTGCATACATTCGAGAATTAAAGGACCGATCTAAACGCCATGAAGTCAATGGACCAAAAGCTACTATCAGATTAGTGTGCACGTAGTACGGAGGACGTGCCATCCAGGCTAATAACAATATACCGCTGCCCAATGTGTGTGAATGCACTTCAATCATGCAAATGAATATACACGTTCATGACCCTATATTTTACTATAAACTGTGCTAGATTTCACGCAGTAAACATTTCCGCAGAATAAGGTCCTTTTGCGGTCGCAACATAAGTACTACAGGTTCACTGTTGCACAGAACTTTGTGCTTGATGCAGATGCTGGCGATCGAAGTTTAACACAGAATAGAGGCTATCCGAAAGTGTTGAAACAATACTCAACAAAATATCAGAGACGACCAGGTTATGGAAGTGCATGATTATCAAATCATTCAAGATATAAGCCTCGGATTAGGTGGGCATTGAGACCGTGTAGTTTAAGCAACGTTCTTCGTCAAAGAGAATAATAACTGCGTATACAGGGTAAATTACAAATACTGTTCATAAGAGACTGTGCAATGCCCCGTAAATAGAATAACCGAACAGCATGACGATGTTAAATTTTCACTCTGAAGTAAACCCAAATAACAGCCTGTGCTTAGAACCTTGGTTTTCTTTGATTATTTAACAAACACGGATTTCAGGGTCATAGAAGAAAATGTTTTGATAACTGAGCACTAGTATATAACTATGCAGGAGCATCTAATTTTAGAAACCATCAGGATTATCAAGATGAAATATATCGCAATTAGAAGCATCCCCTCCTATCTCCCCGTAAGTCATAGGGAACAAAACCATCACAGAATAGGCTAACGACATTTCAATTGCGTGTCATAAAACGGAGAAAATTTAAAACAGGAAATGTTTACTAGTATTGTGCAGCTATTAACCAGAATTTTAAATTGAATTAATAAAACATCATTGTAACTATTAAATACTGAGGTGTTCTCAGGGATGATTTTTATTCTAATGACATGGTTATCACTATTGGCTTCTACCTTAGACTGCCTTTGTTTTCAAAATCTTGTGTAGGATAATCAGTAGGTAACAACAAAATCATGCATCATCAGCGTTGTATCATTCAGTATTGTGAATACTCTAGGAAATACCACGTGTTACGTAATATATTTGGTTCATTGTCAGTCAATTTTAGCTCAGAACGTTTACACGAATGATACGTGTTGTCACTTAGGAGTGACGGGGAAATTATTATATTTACAAACCATCAACATGAAATCAGTGTTGCGTTAACATGCAACAAAAGAGTACAGCACAAAAATTATACACTTGAGATGAAAAGCTAGACTGACTGTCTGTGAATTTATTACTTTAAAACAAATTATCAATTTCTGAAGATCGACTGATTAAAACATTCTGAAGATGGAAAAACATTTTATACGCGCTAGAACCCTCGTATATCTTTGTCAATAGAAGCCAGTCAAAACATTTTACCTAAATGAGAGCAGTTACAAAATAGAAATTATTTGAATGTATTTCCTGGCGCAATTTTTCAGCGCGTGACCATCATCTTATGAGTGCACACATGATATTGTAATTTTGATATTCAGTCCCGTTTGTCTCAAAGATAATAATTACAGTGGTATTCAAAACATTCTGAATTATTCTCACCACTATGAAGCAGAGCTGATTTGCATACTCTTTTGAATTTAAAAACCAGAAATTGTGGCATACTGGAAGTGTTTACGTGCGATGGACGCTCAATCTACCCCATAATTATTGCAAACGAAATAATCTATATAAACTTTTGTGCACTCTTAAACAAATAATTAGTTGATATGTGAAAACAAAATTCCAATTCATTTGTTAAATGTTTGTAGGTATGAGTCAATTTCATGCACTGTACAACAGGCAGTTTTCTACCATTTTGATTGCTGTGAATTTTGGACGGTTTGCTACAATCTTTTAATGAAATAAGTCATGTATCGGCATGTGCAAAAAAGTGTGTATGAATCTTGACATGTCCCAGCAACCTCGCCTGAAAAAGCCACGAGAAATCAATAATAGATTTGATGGACAAACTGCGGTCTAACCACTGTTTTCTACTTTATCCAGCTACACAGTGTCGAAGTCAATTGTGGTTCAATCAGATACCAACCCTCAGTGTGCTTGTTGGTACATGTGTTACAATGCTCAACGAATTTATGAGTATTTCATGCACAACAAGAACAGAGACAAATGGACAAAAAAATAATGACCACAGAACCCTTTCGTATTTATGAGGTCATTATAGACGTGAAAAATTAGCATAACCACAAAATATGACGGTTCCTCAGTTTTCTACCGCCGAAAATTTTGCTGATCTTGGACAAAATCATTTGCCATCAACTGTGTAGCAAAATGCTGCGACTGAATACATGTGTTTCAAATAATGACTGATCATACTTTGAAAAAACATCCTATTGCCTGAGTACAAAGAGTCCGTTTGTTCCTCATTACAGCACACAACGTTCATTTTAAAAACATGCACAGGTACAGTTAGTATCACATGAGTATTTAGAGAACTGAGTTGTTATCGTTTGTACACGACTACACATATCGAGGTATAAGCGATGATTGAAACGTGCACAAAAAGTCAGACGAGTTAAGGAAGATATAACAATTCAACGATCGCGCCTAGTAAATGGATGCCATTTTAAGAAGTAATCACTGTCGGCTTAATTTTTGTTTCGCACTAGATTGTCAGTAGAGTTATGGAGTACTTATACGGAAAGCGAAACTGTTCACCATTTGGTTACCAAATGAAATTGCACATTTAAAGAAACCACTTCAAACATCTGCAGTAATTACTTGGCAATTATCAAGTGACAACCGATTAATCTCACTTATAAAGGGTAAGTTGTAAGTTCATTTTGTGACCAAACTATTGAGCGTGTTCACTTCAATTGTCTTTTGTTTTATTCATACCATCTATTTAGTTGACCAGTTGTTAAACACTTAATGTTTGTTATATGAGTACCGTCAACTGTAGACTTCATTTCCAAAGCTGCAAAAAAATGCCACCGTAAAGATATCTTTGAATCTTTGAAGCGAAATATTACAGTGCAAGACAAGTTCAGCAGTCATTACACTGGTTACCCGGTTGATGGTTTCATACTGCAATTGAAGTTGTGCATTTGAGATTGCACTAAGATACGGTCAAGAAAGACTTATAACGGTTATGCTGTAAAAGACATAACCATAACTTTGGTTAAACTATTACCGTTTACCGTCCATTGATTGAGGTTGATGAATTTGCTAGCATTGCAACTCCAAAGGGTTGTTAGTAACTGTGGACACATGTAACATTAGAGATGAATGCGTCTTCTGCAGCTTAATGCTGAACCACATTGCATTCAGTTTTATTATTTAAACATTTTCAGTGTGCAGGTGGTTTCCTTGTGTTGTACCCTAAGTTAAGCTTTCTTTTAATGAGTGCCTACATCTGTCCACTACTTTATTACCGATTGTGTTTTCTATTGCTTGAAGGCGTCGGCTGACGCGACCCTACTGGTCACATGAGCATTCACTGCCTCATGCTATAACACTTTAAATGATTGTCTGTTTTTGACACATTAACCACCTTTAGTGGCACATCAATAATAACATATTGTACAGCCTCACAACAGCAAGTTTTACACACCATAAAATGCTACATGACGGTAAGACGCACCGCCACATTGGTAACTTTGAGATCTGAATGGCTCCAAGTTTCAACTAGCAACCAGCAGTTCCATTTTGTAATTTCTTCCAAAAACGATGTTGTACACAAATGTGCGCAGGGTGTGTTAATCTACCTGATGAAAAACCCACTGGTCACGTTATCATGTTTAAGGAGGGTGTAGTTGTATCCAACTGTTTTGTCACCTTGATGTTCTGTAAACATATTGGCATCCCCCATAGCACAGTTCCATTCATTCAAAATGTTGGAGTTAATGTGTTAGAACATTAGTAGATACATACAAAAAACTTCATCTCAAAAGCAAAATTATGGCAATTGCCTTACTCAGTCACAAGTGTTAATGACAGTAGTCAGAAGAGTAAGCTCTTTCATTCAGCGGAAGGTGCTTCGGTGTCAGTACAGTTTGATGGTGTGCAACTAACTTTAGGTAATCCTGTACTTGCTTCATCGAACTCACGGTTTCTTTTGATGATTTCAGAAACGATGTCGAAATCGAGGAGCATCCAAAGGCTGCGAATTATCGTGTACCCAGAATGCTGTTTTAAGATAATTGTGTGATCACTGGAAGTAGGGCAGTAAACACAAACCGTCACCGACGGCTCATTCTAACACAAACTGTTAAAAGCAACCATTGACGTAATAGCTGTAAACTATAACAATTCCGGCCTTCAGTTTAGACAGTATTGTAAGTGTGTACGTAGTCTAAAATCCATCGGTTCATGTTACGTCCTGCTTCTAATCAAGTGAACTACAGGCTGTATCCTATTTTTGACAAGCGAATAGGTTATTAGTTTTAGTCTTCACCTTCCAACAAGCGCAAAACGAGTAGTGGAATTTTTTGATCAAGTTTGAAGTCATTTCAAAAAGTTTTCTTGGGAATACCCTAAAGAGTTCTTCAGTTAATCGACGGTTCGACAGACAACAGGCTGGATTGTGATACCAAGGGGATAGTGAGGCCAGGAAAGGATATTACTGACAACTTCGGCTAATTAACTTCGGCTTCACATAATTCTAACTGGAACGTGTAAACGCACTATCCCACAGTGTGCAGTGGACTATGGCAACTAGTACATTTCATGGAACTGTGTTTTCATTCTTTTCTTTAAGTTCCTTTTCGTGTTAGTCTAACCAAAAAAGATGCGGGTACTTATTTTCCCGATCAGTTGTACGTTGCGTGTTACTTTCAACAGTCGCCAGATTATTAGTGTTGCATCTGCTGGTACAACACTGTGAATCATGCGCCACTTCTCCATCAACTCATGAATACTGTTTTCTTTTATAAAATGGCAGTTCCTACACATGTATCTACATATATCCGTAGTAGAAATAACCCATCCTCCGCATGAAGGGTGCAAGTGCAAAAGCATATAACTTACAACAAAGAATCTTGATTAAAGTACTGTCATTCTGCGGCTACTGTAAATATAGCTATTAAGCAAACAAATCAACTTCGTTAGAAGCTCAGCTTCTTAATAGTGACCAATGCAACAAAGTGGTCAATGGTAGCAGCCTAATCACAGACAGTCAAGAAATCAATAACAAAATCGTTCGATATTTTAGTTCACCTAATACACATAGCAACGCACCCAACGGCCTACCGAGCATCTCACCTAATTATTTCTGTCTACCTTTCTGTAATTACTAACACGTTGCAACTCAAAAATCATTTCCAAATGAGTCAAAATCTCAACCATTTTCATAATTTATCTCGCCGAACAGATGTAAAAAACTTAAAAATACGACTACAAAATAACTACAAATTTGTATTGTTATTCGCAACTTTGACAACACGTGACCAAGTATTGAAATTTACTTAAATTAAAATATTTCAAAATGGAATAGACTAGCTCTGTGGCGGTCCATTGAGTTTTCATACAATGTAAGTTAGGTGAAAAATTAAGATCGTACTTCTTATAAAGTCTGTCTAAAATGACTTCCAGCCCAGTGGAGTGACCTACGATTCAGTTCAAGTAGAAAGCAATTCGAAATGTTACCCGTATTGTTTGTGAACTCTTTTGTCTAGAAGAGTCTGAAATGTTCGTTTTATACCGTTATACGTGCCAACTAACGTTCGTTGAATTGTACTGCTTTCAGGATTGTCTTTCAGGAAAGTGGTCTTTAGCATAAACGCAAACGAAATTGAAACGGATCCGAGCTTTCAGAACTCCATCCGTGTATCACTCAGTGAATCATTGGTTAAAGTTGAATTTGACACGTCATTATTATGTGCGAAACTTTAAGTTACACTGTGAATTCCGTTGTATTCAACAGGCAGCCAATCTGCTAACAACTTCATTGACAACGTGTGGAATTAGAAATTCGCTTGTGTGGACCTACTAATACGCACTTTCAAGAATTGATCTGATAAATGAAATGAATTTTTTCGCAATCAAAATGACCGTCCAGCACAAAGGTAATTTAAATTTACATGGCAGATCAACCACTGTACCGAGCCTGTAAAAATTAGTTGGCGTTACTATTTTTGGTTCCTCAAAACATCGATACCTCAAAGAACCACGTAGCCTCAGTTTAAAATGGGACCAGAGGGAATTATACGGGGAAAATTGAAAACCTACCCGAGGTAAGCCACCCGAGGTGGTTGGAACACTGAGTGTTACAACTCGCTCGTAACGTTGGGTTACCATCAAATTATTTAATAATTTAAAAAACATTGTTAAACTGTACGTAGTTTTTAAGTCAGATTAATGGTTTTACAATTTTCAGCTCCAGAAGTTAATGGTGGATATTCATGAAAAATTATGGAAATGTTTCTATTTCATTTGACTGCCTTAATTTATATTGGGGTTGTCAGCGAATGCTTAGTTTTAGAGACAGTCGTGTTTCACTACTGCTCTTCGTGCCTACCATTGCGAAACATAAATTTCTGTCCTTGATGAAACCATGTTGTACCCAAATTTGGTAATGAGAGCAACCGAATAATTTTTTATGGAACCATAATTCACTGTTACTATTCTACGCGTAAATCTCATTATCAGAAATCACCCCTCAGAATTTGGTGCTGACCATCCAAACAGGTAATATCTAGTGTTAATAGATACACATTGTTTATGGTGTCCACATTTCATTTTTTATTTACCATTTGACTCAGACATCAATGTAGAAATTATACCTTTAATTTAATGAATTCTGTAGGAATCGGATTATGCCAGAAATAATAGAAGTTAACTATTTTGAAATATAGAGACATTTTTCAGTTAGTAGTAAGATGATGCAATTACCATTGGTGTGTGCACTTTCAAGTTTCACGTATGTAATTGTATATGAATTTGTTGTATATGCTATAGTAAATGATTCGCGTTTATTGTAATGTACTCTTGAAATTGAGATTTTGCAAAAGCTGAAAATTTTGTAAAAATGTCGAAACTTTAAAGATTTATTTGTTGTCTGCTTTTACACTGGTTTTCTTGGGAGCGTAACATCGTAACCCGTAGAATTTTTCGATTACTTTATAGATTGCATTAGAAAGTAGGCAATCGTATGTACAGTTTACCAGCATGAAATACAAATACGAATTCTTTCTTCGGTAAAGAATGTGAAGTGCAACGGATGAACTTGCGAGAAAGACTACATTGCGCAATTTTCTGGCTGGATCATAAAGCGCAAACTTACAATGTTATGCTTATCGTAAACTCTAGCGACTCTTAAGCCTGTCCGAAGGCGCCACATGGAACCGGTTTGGGTAAGTTGTTTTGACGGTTTACTTGTGCGGAAAATGAAACAATATACATAAGCGTGCTTTCAAAGGAAGATCTGTTATTTAGAAACAAATATTATGATTTAAACAACTACTTACATGCTTAAAACTGCAGGGTCGTGCAATTTTGTTGCTGCATTTTTAATTGCGTCTGCTAATCATAGTGTCAACAACGAATGCTTAATCTTGGGGATGGTTGCGTTGCCTGTTGAGCTTTATAAAAAGGGCACTTGTAGTACATTCATTCATTCATTCATTTAAAGGCTGGAATCAAATAGCTGTTTTGTGGTTGAACGCTTGTTCGTTTGCAGACCAACCGCAATATGACGGGTGGATTCTAGCCTATGAGAAAAAAGGAGCGCGATAATTATGAAAATTAAGTCACAAGCCTTCCTGCAACCTCGGTAAACTCAATCCCGTGGTGTAGTGGACTGGTTTCTGGTCTACAGTTTGCTGCTTATTCACTGGACGTGGCCTTTTTTCTCCGGCGTGCACGGTGTCTGTGAGACCTAAACAGATGGAAACAGTTGTCCACCACTGCCCTGGCGGTCACCAGAGACATCTGTTTACAGGGCACTTGTGTACTTAAGACCATTTTCCTTCAGTAATCTGTGATGTAATTTTCATTGTTGTCTCTGTTTTAAATTCACCTTAAATAATTGATAAATAATTTTTCTACATCGCTTGTATTTACGGGAATCTAAACTTTCTACATCGTTCGTAACGAACAGTTGATAAGGGTAAGTTGAAAATCATTGCAAGAGCTGTTTTCTTGCAAACATTCTACAAGCAGTTGTTGATGATTTTTGTTGACAGGTTGTCAAGTTAATTTTATCATTCCTGAGATGATTTTATGCTACGTTTTGAGCCAGCTAACACATCATATTCACAAATCAGTTTCAAAACTGAGATTAGTACTGTAGATTTAGCGGTTTGACACGTTCAGTATATTTTTGTGGTTATCACAGAAGCATTTGGTCACTCCACTGATAAATGCAATCATATGTTCAGTTCCAGTTGGCTTTCGTTAATGTATTTTGTCGGCCTCAATAACAGCTACATGAAGTTTTTGTATCCCTTGGAAAATCGGGTTTTCATTTGATTTCACGAACATATGCTCTGAATTATTTGGGGTAACTGTTTATTGAACCAGTGAACTTATATATAAACGTCCTTGAGTAACGTGGTTGTTCAAATGATTTACGTCATTCGTTAGTTAATACTGCGGTTTTCCTTATAAACAAGTAAAGATATCATAGTGGAACCCATTCGCTGTTAATATATTTTTCAACATCATTGATAGTATTGCCCGAGAACAACTAAATATGGACAGAGCTTTATGTGCATTTCTAATGCTCACCCGTAAACTGAATTTGCTATAAATCTTCAACTGTTTACGTTGCAAATCACGTCTAAAGTAAACTATTTTAAAGTCAACCCGGCTGAACGCCGTTAGTCACTTCGTACAACAAACGGGAAATTTACAGTTCATTAGATATAACAAGTTATGTTATTGTTATTAAGAAAAGTGTCTTGAAAGGTTTATTAAAATCAATCTTTGTTTATCAATCGGAACTTGTTTTCTTGTTTTAACACAATACGGTTTTTAGAAAAAGAAATCACGACTGTCTGACCTTTTGTACTTTCTGGTAGAAGTCATTAATAGATTGAAAGGGTGTATGATATTTATCGCAAATTATTGTGCTTCGGTTAATTTTTTATTCAGTAGGATTATGTTATTTTAGCCACAAGTTGGTGCGCGTCGGTATCTTCAACCGAGTAGTTGACTGTGTAAAAGATCTATTGCGTAACAGGGGTTTTGAATTACGTTTGAAAATGGCCTCTCAGAGACTGGTACAGACCCTGATTGTGTCCCGTAATAGTTTTTCTTGCGCCGTATTTCTTTAGTAATCATTCCAAATGATTTTTATGACATAATCTAGCAACCGGTGCTTTTTGGCTGAAGATGATATAACTGTAAAACGATTAGTAAACCTTTGGTGACTCGGTACGGGAACCCAAGAAAATGGCGAAATGGTTGCTTATATTTGACCTATCAATAAACGTTTTTATCTTCCAAACAGTGCAAGGCAGCACAAAGAAGAGCACGAACCTCAAGGCTGTTTTGCCGTCAGATATGTAGGAAAGACTAGAGACCTAGGAATTATCACTAGAAATTATTTTAACTACTCAACTGATGTCGTGACAGTCACTTACAGAGCTCGCAATAGAATACTTACAATTTAGCGGGAACTGTCTAACAGGAAACCGCAGGTGTTCTGCTGGCCAAATATACCCACATTGCTGCCACGTCGATAGCACAGCCTGTAGGCACAAGCACCCTATGTAAAGCATGCATTACGTTAAAAAAGTACAATAGCTTATTGTCTCAACGATATCAGAGCTTAAAGACACATTCTACTATAACCGACTTAAGGTTCTAAAATTATACATCAAGGGTGGAGGCAGAGGAGATAAGAACTTAGTAGAACTCACAGAATTCTCAAAGATACAAGCGATGCATGTTTCAACGGCAGGCCAATTTATGGTTGTCAGAGTTCATATTTCCTAAAGGAATGCACCAGAGTGGCTCATAACATTTTAACGATCTAGAACCCATGCCCGAATGATGTCTGATAAGAAACCTTTCTAGATCTCTTGTACTACTGTGGTCAAGGCCAGGACGGGTAATGGAAACGCGTGGGAGCGTGGCAAATATGTGCGTCCATCTTTTCTCTATTTTCATTTTGACCATTGAAGTTTGATACCTCGTTGGACAGATCCTTAAAGATCACCAGAACACTTCAGGGTAACATGCAAAATATGCTAAAGTTTGCACCCTTAGTGCAGTGATAATCAATTGTTTTTCAGATTTTTTTTCATTGAAACTTCTGACGTTAGGTTTTGCTTGCAGATAAATCTGAATGGTTTTGTGCCGTGCGTGTCTGCAGGTGGTATAAGTGTGTACTTGTGTTCATCATGGTTATTCTACCATAGTTGTGCGCTGTTAGGTACCTCGTATTCCTCATATTTCTTCGGGTTTACACCGGATACATGGTGTGTGAGTGGAACCGCAAGTGGTTCAGGGCAAGCCACTTGTGGTGATGGTTTAAAGCGCAGGCGTCCTTTGGCTTCGGTCACTGCGACAGGCTAATCCGTTTCGGATGCCGCCAACCACATGACAGAATGTTATGTTAGCGTAGCGTACTTTTCGTGGTTCCTAGTTCATTGAAGCTTCCACGGGTTTTCTCCACTACTCGTCCATTACCCCGTGTTTCTTACTCAGTAAGTCGCTTACTCCTGCTACCTGTCGTGCCTCATATGGTAACGGTTTTTTCATACGAACGTTTTAGGTGCTGGACAGGAATCAGAAAAAAATCAAACCGATAAACTCTGGAACGTCATTGACATCCTAGGTAAAACACGCACTCACTGAACAGGAGCGGCAGTACTTACAATAACCTAATTAATCTTTGTGTGTCACTGTCTGTGCATGGATTAGGCAAGTGTTAGCATTCTCTATCAACCATAGCTGCAGTCTAAATTGTCTCAGTGCGTCAAGTCATCAGAAGCCATGAATACAAAGAAGCAGCTAGGTAACCCAAAAACTACTTTCATGTTTCCCAAAGATAAACCTCTGAATAATGTACAGTTGAGGAAACAAAGGAAGAAGTACATATGAATTATGATTACGTTCGGCTCACTTCCACCTTATGCCTGAGGCTGTATGGGTGTCATTAATGTCTATATTTCTTAACGTCAGTCAACTAATTTCTTTCCTTAATGCAAAATATCTGTCGTAATTATGAGAAAGGAATATATAAAAAACCGCATTTGTATCAGGTGTTTATACGGCAGTGAATTTCTCTAGCATTTTGTCGTGAAATTTCTGAACGCTTAAACCACAGCGGCCATATTTATGCTATGCAGCTTAAACTTGAATTTAAGTTCACTTGGTTACGGTATGACTAACAGGTTTTAGTTTAAGATAAGAAGGTAGTACAAATACGTTCTTTGGGGGTCGAGTAAGAAATAAAGATTTTCACTTCTCCTAATTTTATCTAGAACAGTGCATTAACAGCGGTCGTAATATTTGTACTGAGTAAACTTCAAAACACACGTAGGGTCACTTATACATCTATGAACTTAAGGCTGGTGTGCCTCTGCCAGAGCTATCTAGTAGTTCACTTGTACTGTTAAAATAGCATATTTTATTCAGTCATCCTTCATCATTCTGACGTGGTAGTTTTTCGAAATCATTGGAGGTTGTTTAATTTAGAGTACCTCCTATGGTTTACTTCAATATTACAAAGTGTGAGGCAACAGTTTATGTTTAACTAATCTGGTCAATACACGTGTCTTCTGGATGAACATATAGGACGCTCAATAAACTATACTACTGATTGTATGCGTTAAATGTACCCTTCGGGATTGTATTTTCTTGTCCAAATTGGCCTATCATCTATTTGCTAGTGTCACATGACGATGTGGACTTGAATCGTATGGTCTTCACTAGCGTGCACTGGGCGTTCAACATACTTACTCAAGGACCAATTTCTACTTTTCAAGATGGCTAAAGATTAATTATCAACCAAGTAACAAGCGTATTCATTTTTAAATGGGGTTATAGGGGACAAGTGGGTGAGTGTGCATAAGTATACAGGTCGAGCTTAGTGAACCGTCGTTGTTAACTATATTATAATTAGCACGGTTTTCTGATTTCTGGTGGTAGTATCTACAAAACTCTCAAACAAAATAATATTTTCTTTGTTCCATTAAATCAGCTCGAGTCTATTTAAAAATATCAGCAGCTTCTTTATTCCGGAAATTGATTGATACTGTTCAGCTGGCTACCAAACGCTTTTCACACTACGGAATTTAAATTTACTTATCAGTTTTCTAATATTGTGTGAACCATATGAAGGGCAACCGGTGTTTCTTCTATTGGTAAGTTCTTTAGAAGGTAAAAACAATCTCTAGAATGGGAGCTATGTCGTTCTGTTGGGAAAATCAGACGGTAGATTTTAACTTGTTATATGTACTTCGAAACCCTCCTTAAATGAGTTTGCATTTTTCTGATGTATTCTGTATACTAAGTGAGATGTAACACATCTACTGGTTAACTTAAACTTGTTCTGTTACGGAAGCTTGAAATATTTACTTAAAGAATATTGGTTATGACGTTTTCGAACACATTGGAAACACAAAGTTTTCGAATGCAGTTTTGCGGAACTTTTCATCATATGTAGTGACTGTGATGTACTTTCAACATACTTCCTCAATGCAAATAGTGTTCCATGAATGGAACCGAGCTTTAACGTTTATTAATATAAGCACGAGTTACAAAAAGATAATTACCAGAAGTATGCAGTTTATCAATAATCTTCTTTAGTTATGTGTATATTTGCACCACCGATATCAGTATACGTTGTCTGCACTTGTCTGTTGTGGATAAAACAAGATGTTTTTCAAAATGTCTGTCTCTACAAAGTAAAACTATGCATAAACATCTTGTTGACATCTACTTACTGAAAACAAGCATGGTATGATTTTAACCAAGTTGTACTTTGGGTAATATGGATGCTGTAAGAGAAACATTGCCAAGCAATGGATAAAAAATATAAAATTAAGTGTCGAACTGCAATCACAGAAAGAGAAGAGTTTCTTACGTAGCGCAAGACCATAACTGCATAACGCCTGATAACTATCAACACAGACACTTGAGTACATTAGAAAGAGCCTATGGGAATATATAAGGGCTGATGCTGGCCCAATATTATTCTAGCATCAGTGCAAAATTTGCAAACAAAATAAATTTTACACAGATAAGTCTCAACTACCTTAAATTATGCCAGGTATATCTTGTCAGTTGGTGATGTATTTTGTCTGTTCTAACTCCGTTTAGCAGACAACTCAGCAAGGTGAACCGGAAAGTAACGGAGAGAAAAGTTTTTCAAAAGGTGGAGGTAAAAGTTAAGTCGGTATTGCTACTAAACAGTGATAAATTGTTACATCTCACATCGTTACTGCAGTTCATATAAAGTCATTGCAGGAAGATTGCGTGTATATTTCTAGAGTAGCAAATAGTTAACCAGCAGCCCCTGGCTGCCACAAGGTTTTTAATTTGCCTTCATCCTCACCTCATATCAGTTGCAGATGTTCTACCGTGATTCTGTAAAGATTTGGTTCAAAATGGGACCAGTGTTTTTCGGTTGCTTTGTTGGTGTTACCCTTTACAACAAACTGTTGGAAAAATCACTGGTGTATACATCTCGTGCTAATAACCATCTACGCAATATGCAAAAACATCTTATGACTATGAAAAATTACATCTCCACGAAAACAAAGTATTTAAGTCAGGCTTTTGACAGTATGGTTTTTATCATCTATACAACGTTATATGTACTTACCTAGCCAAACGGTGAATGCAACGTAAATCATATAAATGGCTAACTGGACTCTGTGGTCAATACGCGCACATTTTGAGTCCACAGAACTACGAATAACTTCATGTACGCCTGAAAGTTTTGACTCACATACACTCCAAACGTATGACTGTAACCGGAAGCTGCCGAAACGTAACATTTAAGTAGTATCCTGCCTGATTCTCACTATGGAAATACTGACGCCAAGAAATATAAATTTCCAACGAGTTGATGCAATGTATTGTTATAAAGGCAAGGTACATCAATCTGGCAAAACGTAATAAGTTGTGAGTTTGGTTACTGGGAAGAAATGAAAAATCAACAACCGGACTAGATTAAAAGTAGACTGAAAAGCAAAATCAGCAGAAGTGTGACGTGAAACGCAAGTATTACTAATATTATTTTTCTATAGTTGCTGCACAGCCCTTGCTACCTGCAAGTGGTCTTCTGCATGTGGTGCTTTCATCTGTTGCATCACATTTAAAGTAAGTCTGGTCAGCAAAACAGTAACGAGGGAGTTAGAAACGCTGTTTTAATTATTAAGGTCCAAGTGGAGTTCGGAAATGGTTACCATTCTCTCCACCGTTTGCCAAAATATACATCATTTGATCACAGTTTAATTGTAATTTTCAAGTCTGCTCAATATATTTTGACGTTGGCCGATATCATCTATATGCCCAATTATGCTTGTACAAGGTGATACTTCGAAGCAACCAACTGAATGCAGTTCAACCTCCATTAATGGTAGATTGATTGGTTTCAGATAAGTCGGATGATTCAACTCAGACTAATGTGCCAAACCCCGCAGCTAGTCATCAGTTGCCTCTGGTACTGGGCCATTTCTAGCAAAATTCCAAAAGCATTCGTCCGGATCCTACGCATTTTGCAGGGAAGGGTAAAACAGTTAATCAGCTATGCACAAACGCTGAGCTTGAGGCCGAAACGTTTTCTGACACCTGATGTTTTTTCAGTATATACGCTTACTCAAGATCACAAAAGGGCATTGTAAGCGTTACTTCTTGCAGGTGGATGAAACAAGTGAATTCTGTAGAAATCCAGTTCAATTTAGGTGATGTTTCACTGGTGAATGTCAAGCAGTGCACAACAGGGCCCGTGCCTTGTCGCACATCTGAGCTGATTGCAAATGAGCGGTTTTAGCTGATGTGTAAGGAAAACGAAACCAAACCAGAGGACACCAATTTACATCGTTTTAAAGTAATGTAGGACCTGGATAATGCGTTGTGCAACAACGTATCCATTGGCTGTGTTGTGATTGAAATATGGTTGAAAGCGGTCATCTGCGGTAAACCAGTTCATCAATATATACTAAATAATTTCGTGGCAGCGGCTGTGATAACTGGGATCATTAAGTGGTACACTACGAACGGAAAGCTATGCTTACGCTGATCATTGTTTCTGTTCAAGCAAACAGATTTTTCCACACCGCATGCTTCAAATTTCTGTCTCCACATATAACTGTAACCAGTGATAATATTTTTACCTTCTCCGCTGACTGTGTGCAGTCGTTATGCATGGGATTTTTCGCCTTATGACAACACTATCAATTTAATAGGAAGTTCGTTTTGAATTGTGAGTGCTAAATCAAACGCTGAGTATGTTCTAAAGTGTTGCCGAATCCTACCTTGGTCTGACAGACGTTAGAAACTGGAAGACTATTGAGTGCCGGCACTTCTTATTACACACTAGACTGGTGGTTCATAAAAAGCAAAGTGTAACAACTTTTTAGATTTTTTATCTGCTGTTCAAGTTCCATGTTACCATACGTTTTATCTTACGTACAGTGATTCTGTAGTGCAACCAGTGCAACCTATTACCCAATTATTTCAACTTTTAAATTTTAGCTTAGATGTGTACGAGCCGGGCCATGTTGCTGGTAATTTGGTATTTCATGGCTGTTTAGATAATCTTACTCTCTTCCCATAGATTCTTTCATACACAGATTAGAGTCTTAATGGGTCAACGTGAACGGTAGAGTAGTTGCAAAGATGTTCACCAGAATGACCGGTGAGTGTTGCGCCCTACAATGTCATCTGATGTGACAACTGTAGCGACTATAAAAATGATATTTTCGATAGTCGCATTTACATGTATATTTTTTGATGGTCTTGGTTTTTTACCTACTTTTCTATTAGTCATGCTATCCCATTTGTAATATCCGTCCCGGGGTTACAAGGACAATACACTCCGTGCCTTGTTAGTTTGACATGCTTTCTTTGTACACTCTATTTTTCAGGGTCGTTACTAATACACGAGGGTCAACGCGCTGAGTCCTTGTTATTCATTGTCGATCGGTTTTCAATAGCAAACACAGACTGGGTATTAATCTGTTGGACCGGTTTTAACACATTGGTACACAGGGCAATCGTCCTTTTTCACCCAGGTGTTAATGTGATACAAAGAACACCGTTTTATTTTTCATTTTTCCATCCGGCAAAGCTGTTTTCATTGATACTGTACCACATTCATCAGCTCATGCACATAATCTCGATTCCGAAATTTTTATTATGGACCGTCGCCTCTTCTTCGCGCTCCCACATTTCTCACAATTCTCATATTTCCCGTAAGTCTTTTTTCTATTCATTGTTTGCGTTCATTGTAATTATCTTTTCTCCAGACACTGAGGGAGATGTTTACTTATCATTTCTATCGGCGTTTTAATTCTCATCGATTTTGTTTCATTAAACGTGACTCCACACTTTCAGCAATTATTATGGCTCCCATTTTGGATGTACAGTTAGGTGCATATAATTGAGCCCACCTATAATTTATTCAGTTCTAGGTGGATAAACGCTGATAGAGAAACCCATCCAAATTATCCACCTTTTGAATTAAGAATAGCCCTGCGGGATAATTAGGCACTCCCATGTGACATCAAAAATAACCATCTGAGTTGTGAAAACAACGAATAGTGATTTTAAAATGTAAATTATGTTTAGAGACGACTATTTTTCAGAGCATTTCTCACACTATAAAAGCCTAGGTTATATCAGAAGTTTAGTCGTTTGATGTAAAAATTAGTATAGGGAGGCGTCATCACAGAGCCAGGTAATGCTGCTGTGCACCTTCAAGCATTATTAGCTCTTACCACACGTCCCAGATTATTGTTAGTATGATTAACTTCTAAGAAGTTGGAACAAAATTCGCCGATGTGTACTACGAGTACCAAAGCTACATAGCATCGACTGTTCATCGTGCGACCTGTTGTCTTCTTGGTCCCGCAAAAGTTCTATTCATTTGGGTCTGCTAGTCAAGGGCTTTCAGCCGATGTTCCGTCAAAATCGTTTTTTTCCTCCATCAACGTGTATCACATGTCATATTCTATTCATTTAAATATCAAATACAACAGTTACTCTAGTTTGACTGTGTTCAGCCGTTTCCATACGAAATTGTCGTCCGCCCTTTGGTTACCACCCTTCAAATACCCCCTCGTCATTCCCAGGCTAACTCTACGGGTGAGTTGACTTCTCGTTTTTCCGTTCACCCCTAAGAGAATCGTCAGTGAAGTTGAGATCCTTTGTACCCTCCCAGTCCTCAAATATAATGCAACCTCCTCAAGGAGTGGTAATACGGCAAGCAAAATTGGTTAGATGTGTTTCTAATTTGAAGAAACGTCCACAAACACGAGATATCTTTTCGGTTTTAAATGTTGATCGTTACAGTGGGCGTGATGCTCGTTCACCTATTTCATCTGCAAGCAGCACAGCTAGCTTTAAAAACATTTGAAGGAAACCTGTAACAAAAAGATTCTGCAGAGCAGTGGTGGGTGAACTGTCAATAAGTTGAGCAATTAGTTAAATAAACTAATTACAGTCAATAAATTTACTGTCTGCAAGGCCACTGCTTTATTGCTGCGTGAGAAAGATCAGTGGCACACATCTGGCTATGAAAAGCATTTATCGCAAGGTAGAAACAAGCTCCCGTTTAAATATTCCATCTTACGGAATTTTACAGAAAGTTTCTGATGGTTATCACCAATCAATGTTCTTCAAAGATAAAAGCGTAGCTGATCTATGACTTAGACTCAAACACAAGCCACGGGGACATGCAAAGTGGATACGACATTAGTTTTATGAGGTTTTTAACCGCAGTAGCAAATTCTGGTTAATATGGCCAAAATCCCCATTAGAAGTAAATACTGTGGGAAACTAGCTTTATACAAAGGTATAAATACGAATAGTCAGTTTAAAACGCTGTCGCTAAACAGCTCACTGTAGGCAATCCCGATCTAGGCAGAACAGGAGCACCAAGGAACCGAGACGCGCCCATCAAAAAGTGTATTGTCAAGTTGAGCCAATTTTAAAATATGGTGTTCATTTTGTACCGTAGACTGTATATAAAAATAAAGCGAATTATAGAAATTTTTTACAATACTGTCTTGTATAAAGAAGTCATATGTAATTTAAACGAGAGCTTATTTTTGAACCAATTAAACTCCTTACCAAATATTTCTAGTTCCACTATCATATTATGCACCTTGAAGGTATATTTTGAATAAAAGGGAGTAACAGGAATTTTTTGTTCATAACAACAATGTATCCATCAGCACATTTTGTGAATACTAACTAACCTTCCCGGTATTGTTGTAAGACGGGCGATGCATCGCTCAATCATGATTCAATTGAGATTGAAGTTCTAACTTGCTTTTATAGAAGCAAGAATGGTATACCATGGGAATGCATTCCCAAATGAAACGTTTCTATACGTACGTATAGTTAATGGTTAAAAGTACTGTATGTCTAAAAAACCACACTGTGAATCATGTACATGTTCAAATTAATTGGTCCCCAAGCAGCACACAGCCCCATTTTTAATATGGCAAAATGGGGGCTTTTCTGGGGCAAAATGGGGCTTTGTAAATAAGTCGGTTTTTCGGAACAAATACATGACATTATCTCATGCTATGTACTTCTTGCGATTTCTTTATTTCTGTTGTTGATGTTGGCGCCCACGTGTTAACATGTGTCATTTTATGTTCTGTGTTAATGCATCACTTCCACACAACTAATTGAGTTACGTATGGGTTGACTTCAAATGCCGGTAGGTTGTCGTGATCTATTATTTGTTGTCATCACGTTATTGCGCAAAGTTGTTTATATCAAAGAGAAAATAAGAGATCACCGTTCAGTGTCAACTATTCACCGAAATTGCAGTGCCCCCAAAGCCCCCCGGGGTCCCCTAAGGGACCATATGGGGCGTGCTATTTGGGGTCCTGCAGGACCTTGAGAACATGTTCTCACTGCAACCAATTGCAACTGGTTATGGTCTATTAATAGACCACTTATAAGTGGTCATAAAGGTTGCAGTGAGAACATGTTTTCAAGTTCCTGCAGGACCAATTAATTTGAACATGTACACGATTCACAGTGTGGTAGGTTAGACATACAGTACTTTAACCATGGTCGTTGTCCATACATCAAGCTTGATGCTAGCTATGTAATAAAAAATGAGTTGGTGTACGTATAACCATGTTAGTGAAGAGTGCCGATAAACAATAACATGAATTTATTTTTCGATTTAGCTATGGCAGAACACGAAATAACATATCTGCTTACTTATGAGATGCATCGTAAAGAGGGGACGTGTCATGATCGAAATCATCCTGTAAGTATACACATCTGTCACGTAGAGACCAGCAGCGTGGACAAGCTGTTGGACTAGGAGAACACATTTATTACATTCGTTTGTGAAGTTTACGGAAACGGAAATTGATGTATAGTTCGAAATTGTTACATAATTTTAGGCCGTGTATCAAGGTCACTGATTCAGTGATTACTTCAATGGTTCAATAGGTTGTAAACGGAAGTATGAAGCTTTTGAAGGATCCGTATCTCTATGCGTAGAATCTCAAGGTTTTTAGCAACAGGCTGAGATGGGGAAAAGAAGTAGAGTATCTGAGTTAATGCGATAGATGTTAGTCAAGGCGAGCCTTAGAAATTGCTACAAAGGTGGCAGAAACAACATGGTCTGGTAGAACATTACAAACACGCAACGAGAAAAAGCTGTGTCTGCATTCAAGTCTGCTATGTTTGACTTCTAGTTTTAGGGGGTAGCCCCTCATTGTCAGGCTACTCCCCCTGTTGAGCATCAGGTGGCAAAGCGGTTCCGGGGACTGCATAACAAAAAAGGTTAATACCAAGTCACCTCTAAGCCGACGGTACTCCAAGGTGTGCATGTTCAAAGATTCAAGCCTTTTTTCATATGGTCTAGTTTTCAAGCACCGGACTGACTTAGTGGCTCCATGAGAAAATTGTCCTTTTAGAGATGCGGAGTTTGTAGTGAGATCACCTTCGACGTCCCCAAAATCCTAAACTCCCCGCGGCGTGAGAGTTGCCTTGCCAGTACCACCGCCTTGGCCCACATTATTTTGTGAATGTAACTTTACTACAAACCTCTAGCATCAAAGTTAGTGTGTTGGCGTAGGTATCGCAGTTTTACTTGTAAGTATGTCAGGAATCTGCGCCATCTCTACCATTGT